>VWZW01002930.1:1510942-1677530 GCA_013397115.1 Edolisoma coerulescens | reverse complement strand
GGGTGGGACCGGGGAGACCGCAAAACAATAAACAAACCCAAAAGTAATAACATTTCAAATCAGTAGTAACAATGGAAAGAGGGACATCACTGTCCCCTTCCACAAGTGTTTTCTCTCATCCCCTCCAGACCACAGCACAGCATTTCTACAGGGTGATAGCACCTTCCCTTCACAGCTCTCCCATCTAACATGTCTCCTTTGAGCACAAAATCACAGAAAAGGAACTGCCAAAGAGATAACTTGACCTTCTCTCCTGCTCCAGGGATAGCCGCTTGGGTAAGAGGAGCGTAAGAGAGTAAGTTGTTTCATGACTGACTTCTCCAACAGAAGAAAAGATTTTCTGCTGTCTGGTCACATATTATGCTGGAACTTCAGCTACAATGAATTACCCTTGAAGTTCACTGAAAGCCAGTAACATGCAGCAGTCTGACTTGAAAATGAGATTAAAAAGACAAACAGCATAACGTCCTGGTTTTGGCTGGGACAGAGTTAATTTTCTTCTTAGTGGCTGGTACAGTGCTGTGTTTTGGATTTAGGCAGAGAATAATGTTGATAACACACTGATGTTTTTAGTTGTTGCTGAGCAGTTCTTAGCCTAAAATCAAGGGACTTCTCAGTTTCCCATGCTCTGCAAGCAAGTCCACCAGAAGCTGGGAGGGAGCACGGCCAGGACAGCTGATCCGAACTGGACAAAGGGATATTCCATACCATAGAAATCATACTCAGCAATATAACTGGGGGGAGTTGGCTGGGAGGGACCAATTGCTGCCTGGAAATGGGCTGGGCACTGGTCTGTGGGTGGTAAGCATCACTTTATTGGTACTGTGCATCACTTGCCTGTCTTGGGCTTAATGCCTCTCTCACTCTCTTCTTCATTACCATCATCATTGCTGTTATTTTTATCATTAGTATTATTATATTTTATTTTGTTTCAGTTATTAAACTGTTCTTATCTCAACCCACAAGTTTTACTTTTTTTTTTTTTCCAATTCTCCTCCCCACTGTGAGCAGAATGTCCAAGCACTGACTTAAATGCTGGCTGGGACAAACCACAACACAGAGCTGTCTGAAGTCTGAGGAACCATTTGAGAGTTGGTTTGGGGGACTCACTAGCATTATTTTTCAAATGAGTTAACAGGCATGCCAAAAAGTACACTGCTTGCACCACTGCACAGTGGCAAATTTTATTTCATGGAGTATAAAGTGACTGTTGTGGGAAGACATGACCATACACAGCATTGAATGCTGGAACCAGACACTGCAGTCACGAAGTAGAATTAATCTCAATATGCCTCTGATCCATCAACCCAGACTGCTGCTGGAATCAGGAAAAGGAAAGTGTGGAATGAGCTATGTCATCTGACAAGATGCAGACCTCTGCTGGACTCCAATTCATCAAAAAATTGAGCCTTCATGAGAAGGCACAAAGAGGCATTGTTATTTTTGCCTCTAAGACTAGGCAAGTTCTGCAACCATTACCAAAAAACAGCTCTCAGAAACAGAAAAGATAAAGAAACCAGGAACACCACTACCTTCCAGTGAAAGACAAATTAAGAGCTGTGTGTGGCATGTCTGGGGAAGAACTGATATCATACCAAGAACTATGTGTCCATTCATATTTCTGCATAAAATGACAGACCACAGCACGAAAACAAGGCACCCACATTATCATAAACCAGAGATGGATGGCTGAAAATGTCCTTCAGCCTGCACTGGCATCTTCCAGCCTGATGGCTCTGTCCCCTCTCTAACATACACATTCCCAACAAGAATACTTGGCACCAAAGCTGGAAAGCTGGGGGCTCTTTTTGTTACAGTTGGATCCACGCTGAACTTGCCCTACATAAGCATCAAAGCACAGCCAAAGAGGCAACAGCCCTAACATTTAGCTTTGTGGAATATGCCCTCTAGTACTCATGTCATGTTATTTCTAAAACTACGCTCTTACATTGACATAAGGAAAAAACCTTATCGTACTGCTGCAAATCACCCCACACCATCATTTCCAAGCAGCTCCCACTTGCCAGTACCTAATGAAATAGAGGTAATGATATTTACAGGATCATGACACATGATCTCCTACTGGTATAGACAGTTTTAAGATCAAATTTTTTTTAACTACAAGTCACCCCAGTCTAACTCCTGTATTGGGATCTAACTTGTGTTTGCAAAGACAGAAGGAAAGTTAATGACATGCATCTCATGGATAACTACATGACAAACACAGTATTTCATTCATGTCTGCTTAGCTTCCCATTAAGCCACTTTCTGGCTATCCAGCCCCATGCCAATATGCATTCTCAAGAGGAAAAAAGTTCTCAAAGAGTCTACAAAAACATTGCAAAATGTACCTCAATAAACCTCTTTTATTCAAATATAGGAAGCAGATTAAACAGGACTAAAAATTCATTTTAGTTTGCATCCTCCTTCCTATTCTGAAATCACTTTCTCACTAAGGAAAAACCAGAAACACACAATTTCTTATTATTTTCTCTTGTGGAAAACAGCTCAAAGTACGAAAATAAGTTTAAATAATATTTCTACAGTTGCGTTCACACTTGCTTAAACATCATCCTACTTGAATTTTCTTACCAGCTTCCAATTATTTCATCTGAAATTTATTCCCTAGAAAAACTTTATGCTAAATAGTCACACAATACTGAAAAAAAGAATGGAGCATCATGTACTGTCACATTCTTCCTATAACTGACCACAAAATTTTATAAGCATGTTAAGAGCCACTGTAAGAAGCAGCTGTTGAAAAAATCACATGCAGGTCTCTAAGCAGTGACATTAAGGTGGTTTTTTTGTAATTCAAAAAAGACCTACTAGATGCTAAACTATAATAGTTCAGAGATGAGAATTTACAAATGTGCATATCAACAGTAACATCTCATGACATCAGGAGTACTTGTTACCTGTAATTACCAAAAGCTACTGACTTAAAAACTGGGAACAATATAAGGTCCTACTAATTATCTCTGGAGGAAAATTCTGGACTAGCATCTCTGGAGTATTAACTATTAGTTATTTGTCCCAACAGGCCAATAAGAAGTAAGTGAGGTGATCTGAATTGTAACTGTTGATAGAAATACCTCTTGAACATGTAAGTATGGGCTTCTTTTCTTTTTCCCATATGAAAGCTCACTGGAATTTAATTTTATTTATTTTATGGCCTTCAATAATCCAAATATTCACAAGCTTTCTTTTTTCTCTTCCAAATTTAATTTTATACTTCTTCCTGGGATGAACTAATAGGAAGGAGAGGCATTTATATACATAGTCTCTTATGTCTTTGCAGTATCATTTATCATACAGTCTTAAAATCCAAGGTATTGTATTGATAGGACTAATATAACTGTTACGCTTACACTGCATTTATCATTGTATTTTCCTCTCAAAATAATATCAACTGTTTTTTTACATTTTTTGGTGCAAATACATCACTATTTTAAATCAATGTATTTGTATTAGAAAGCACAGTCCATGTAGCAAATGAATGTTGTCTGAAGCTGTCAAGATAGCCATTAAAGTCTGAGGTATATATCATGCTTTCTAAGTCATCACATCATTAAGTCACCACATATAAGCCTTGAAAGCTAATTTTCACTTAATAACTCTATTGTTTAGCTCATCTAATCTAACTTTTGGGATACAGTCGCCTTTTTGCTTTGACACTGTTCCAAAGTCACTTAACTCTTACTGCTTCCTCAAGAAAAATGCTACTTTAACCAAAAATGATGCAACATTTGTATAGAGAAAAACAGTTGTCCTCAGTATCCATTAGTAGTGCTTTTGAAGAAACTGTCTGAATGAATTATCTAACTGCTACATAAAATGAAGGACAAGTAACAGACATTCAACCCTGCCCGATGTTTCCAGGCTAAATGAAAATCTCTAACTATGATCACTAAGATTTATTATTACTGCACATTAACATATGGACACTATAATTCCTTCTGAATGTCATGCAGAAGGAATGTTCCAAGACTGTCCTTAAATAATTGCACATTACCCAACTGAACATTCTTCCAACTTCTAACAATTGAATATATCCAGGCTGTTCATTAACACTGTTGGCTGAGAGATCAGGGAATATGACAGATCAGGGAATATGTACATAAAGTATCTTGGTTAAATCCTAGCCAGTACAGAGAAGGTTAAGACCTGCTTCTTAACTATGCCTTCCTTAAGAGGTGTCCTTTATTTACTCCTAACACAGGAATACACAGAAACTCGAGTAATTCAGCCTTCTCCATTATCCACTATTCACTGGTTTTGCCTTATTAAGTAAAAAAAAAANAAAAAAAAAAAAAAAGCCAAAAAAAACCCCCACTATTTTTATCCCTTCCTTCCTCTTTCTTCTTCTGCATTTATCAAATCTTTTCTTTCCAGACTTGCTTCTCTGCTAGCTAGCTGCAATTCACTCTGTATCCTGGCTTTTCTGATTTTATTCACTTCACGTTGTAAGACTGTTTCTGGTGTTTACAGATTTTTTTTTTCTTTTTTACTTACACATCTTCAGAGAAATAATTTTCTTTTTATTCTTGTATCTCCCCTGTGTCCTCTATATACAACTCTGCATTTTACATAAACAAGTGCCACCACATTGACTAAATATATATGTATCTCACAATGAGGTAAAGAAATTACAGTGTCCACTGTAAACCAAATTACCTTTCGTCCTTGATTTGCAACCATGCCATGTAGAATTTTGCCTTAGTAACAAATTAGGATTGTACCATTCACAGTCACTTAAATTCCCTGAAGCAAGAGTAAAAAAAGAAACAGTGCTTCTTATCAGTACAAAGAAATTGCACTGATACTTCCTAAAAAGCATAGAAAGGCAGTCAAAGAACTGTAAAAACAGTTTATAGAAAGAGCAGGATTAAATTGCCTTTGGAATTCATTCCAAGCAACCTCTTTTAAGAGCTAACAAGTATAAAATACTGTTACAAATGTTTTGGAAGTGATCCTCAAGTTGGCCTTCACTCTCTCCAAGTGTCAGACTGAGATACAGCTTTCCTGGCCAACTGCTTCCTACATGTAGTTGTATGTCCAGTTTAAGGGCTGTTTTGTTCCCAAGCCATAAAACCCCATTTCTGAAAGTGAGAAAATTACCCACATTTAAACAGCCTATGGGTACAGAAGGACAATTGCCAGATTTACCTTTTACAGGTGGAGAGAGAAATAAAGAGGACTTCCATTTTAAGAAGGTGTTATGAGAAGTAAGGAAATTGAGCATGCTCAGCACCAATACAAGATCTGGGCTTTAATTTCCTTTAGGACTTTGCTCAAGCCTGACATTATCCACTTCTGGCAAACAAAATATGTGACACTGCACAAGGTTTCATTTTAAAATAATTTGTATGTGCAATATAGATTCTTGTATATAATTGAAACGGTAAATCACATATGGAGAGCTACATCTCGACACGTACCAAAAACCCTTTAGCCTTTCTTTACCTAGCGTAACACCGGAAAACTCCTTGCACTCTGGTCCACATTCCCTTCTACTCAGCTTCCTCTCTGAGGCAGCTGTCTAGCAGGGAGACACCTATAGAAATATTTGTAAACCATCTGCTGAATATTAGAACACCCACCTCTTCCAACTTAAGAGAAAGAATTTGCCTTTTTTCCTTGGTGAACAGTGCATCAATCCCAAGCAAGTGCCATGTAAGGCTGTCATGTATCAGACTCTGTAATCACATTTCAGTGTTTTGCTGGTTGTAAATAACATGCCTGAGTGCTCCAAGGATGAAATTGCTCTTTTGCTGCCAACATTAGCTGTTTAATGATCTGAACAGCAGAAGCTGCCAATTATTGTATTCCATTTTAAAGTGTCATTTAAAGCCACACTTGTAATTACGATACCTTAGCTATAAATTTATAACTTAGCTAGAGAGCTCTAAGAATGTAACTTGTACAGTCCTGGAACAGTTATTGATGATTATATATCAATTTCACCTATGGAAAAATACCATGTGTTTTGCATGTTTACTGCCTACCACACAGCATCAGCTTTTTGCCAGGAGTTCCAAACTGTGGAGAGGGGCCTGAAGTACCTTACACAAGGCATGGCATAGCCCTGTTCTGCTGGGCTGGTCACGACTTCCAGGGATCTACACAAGCACAGGAACAACTTTTCCTAGCAAGTCTGTTATGAAGAGGTGAATAACTGCTCTAATACACTCCTTAACAATGTCAATCCTTCTCATCACTAAAAACTTACCTGAAACAGCCAGTATTTTGGCTTCGAGTAGAGCGGGTAGTTGAGTCTCAATATCACTCACTTTCCTCCTCAAAGTACTGCAGAGTTTCTGACTCGTGCAAACCTAAATTGAGGCAGACAGCCATAATAGAGAATTCATTCATGTAAAAGTATAAGGCAGTTCAAATGGGGCTTCAAATGTTCTTGGTTTACAGACATGACATAACATCCTGAAGCAAGGTAAAAAAGCTTAATAAAAAGTGATGTCTTCACAGAAACACCCAACATGAATCAAAATTTCCAGGCTGTGCTGCACATGCTATTATTAAAACAGGGAATGGTATTAGCATTAGCTACCTGCATGAGAGAGGACATGTCTCACTACTAGGTACTGAGGCTGCACACAGAAGAAAGGCCATCTTACAAATTCTGTACTATTTCAGTATTAATAATCATGCCTGAAATGGAGCATAAGTAAACCAATATTTGGAGATTAAAATGACGTAACATACCATGTACACTGATTTTTATACAAAATATACCATGCTCTGCATTTCAACTGAAATAAAAGGCAAAGCAGCCTTATTTTTTGCACAGGCAACAAGTAAGGCTATACCAGCTTGATACTGTACTTTGTTTCACAATCAGGACACACAGATGACTAGGGTTCAGGTTTCTGATTTTCCCTTGCTCTCTTTTTTATCTTTTTAACTGGAGGTCCTTCAGTAATCAATCAGATTTGGTATTGAAAACATGGAGAGAGAAAAGAGAGGAAAAAAATATAAAGGAAATTCAGCTGTTTCTGTACTTTACAGTTCAGTGTACATTGCCACTTCAGAAGGAGCTTATGCAGCATGCAAAATTTATACAAGCCCCACATATTCAAAAACATTGGGGTTTACTCCATATTGCATCATTTGGGAAAGAAAGCAAAATGAACAAAAAAAAAAACCCTTCACTGAACTAAGGCAAATCCCTTGTTCTGGAGGCAGATGTCAAACACTTGCTCAAAATTGTAGCTGACACTTAAGAAAACATTGCATTCATTGGAACCAAAGGTAAGGCAATAACCAAGATAGGCACAGGCCATTTCTGAAATGATGTGATGTGAAAGGAAATCTCCAGAGAGAAGTTCCCCGGCCTTCCTTCCCTTTTACTTTTCCCTCCTCAAAAACAAGTGCCATGCTTATTAACAGAGGCACAGTCGCCACGTCACTTTTTAAGAGCAAAATTTTATAGTTCTAATGGTTTATCTGTTTGTACAATTAAATTATAATAATTCATATATGACACTAGATTTAAATCCTTTTAAATTAATAACACCCTCTTCCTTTACTGAGATTATCTGTTAACTATAAATGGGTCTTTTTTTTTTTGAGTCAACAGAACTATCCTCCAAGCAGTAACTGTTACTTCTAAGGACTTCAGAGTCATCCTATTAATTTAAAAACACATATCACTTCTGCACCTACTGCAATTTTTAAATACCCAGATATCTCACTTGGTTTCTGTAGCCCCTTCTAAGTGACTCACCAGCTAATTCAGTTAAAATGTTTTTAAAACCCCAAACCTGTCAGAGGTGAATAAACGTGCCTAAAAAACCCAAAGGCCATTTCTGTCTCCCATCTCCAAAATAAATCTGAAAGTTTTTAATGACTTCTTTCCAAGCAGTACTCTCTCTTTAGGCGCATTGAATGGCTCAGTGAATTGCAATTAGATGGGGAATCTTTCAGCTCCAGGAAAACTGCATGAATATATCCCACGCTGGTAGTAACTTAAAGTCATTATCACTAGACAGCTGTTTGGCAATTATGCAAAATAAGCTGGGATGTTTAATCAGTTTCTAGTGAACACTGTCCACTTTGTAAGCCCTACTGTCAGAACAAAGCTTGCTGGCACTCTTTATTAATGGACCAAATGCAGGGACTAGAGGCAGAAAGGCAGTCCCTCCAACTTGGAGATGATTCTTCTGGAACATGAGATAAGTAGGTTGCCGGGCCTCTGCTTGTATCTATGTCACATGTATTCTGTAGATAAATGAACAACATTAATCTTCAGACCCATCATATGGCATAGTGCAACAAAACTAAATGAGCAAGTGGGGAAGACAAAGTAATCCCCTAAACTGATGGTGCTGCTTCTACGTTACATCAGCTCTATTCTACAAGCTCCAATTCTTTACATTTTTTTCTAATTATTTTATCTTCATAACAGATACCGTTATTCATTACAGTAGCTTATTCAGCCACAAAGGAAAGATTATTTCTTAGCTAACAAGGATGGTGAACATTCCTTGGCTTGCAGTGACCATCCTTCTCTCACCAGCCTGACTGCTGTGGCCCCAGCAATGCCCTTTCCCTGTTCTCAGTGACCAGCTCTGCTGTGATCCACAGACCAACAAGCTCAAAGCCTAAAAAAACTCTCTTTTAGTTTCAGGCAAGTGTTTTTGCAGCCAAGTATTACTGTATCTATTTTAAAATCCTCTTCAGTGGTTTCTGAAGTTTTTTTTAAAGCAGACTTTTTTTTTTAAAAAAAAGGCTCTTGTTTAGGAGTATACCTTACAAATCTGCATTCAGACACAAACATTACTCGAAAAAGCAGTCTATCTGAAACCAGTAGGAAGCTGGTTAGCAAAGATACGCAGAATCAAGTTGAAAAGCAGCAAAATATTAAAGGCAAATTTGCCCATTGTCATCCTCTTCCATCTTTCCAGCATATGATGTTAATCTAAAGCAGCAAAAGCAGGGACAAGGACAATAACTAAAGCACTGGAATTGACTCTCTCTCCAATCATCTCAAGAGAAAAGAAGTCTTGAGTAACCTTCATACTTCTTTAAAACAGCACCTTGGAAAAGATAAAGGAATTCTGCTAACACTGCCTAAAGGAAGGAGCAGCCTACCTGGTCTCCCACACAGCACAGTCTTGCCATTAGTGAAAGCAGGTATTAATTTCTGAAGGAAGCTGGTGAATAGGGGACAGCGCTCCCTTCATTAGCAGGCAAAAGTTAGCTTTTGCAGCCACAGCTGAAAACAAGAAGATGAGGCAGAAAAGGCCATAGAAATGCCAGTGGCACAGGGGAGAAGGAAAGACCTTTGATAAAGGAATGCTTTCGACGTACAATAAAAGGTTTCAAAGACCAACTCTATTTGTTTTGAGAAGAAAATAATAGGATGAGATGATCTGAATAAACAAAATAGGAAATTATTTGGAGGAGTCTCACTACATGCTTCCTATTTATCTTCTATAACAAATAAAAGCCATCACATAGGAATGGAATAAAATTAAAGTAATATTTTATCTGTTGAAAATTAAAAGGAAAAAAGCAAGGTGTGAAATTCTACCTTGCAGACTTCTCTACTGTTACCCAATGCTTCAGCTGTTATTGAAAAAGTCTCTAGATACTATGGTGATAAAATAAAACCTCATGAGACATTTTCTGGGGAACAGGCAAATTCCGTACCTTATGTTTTAGCTGGCAAATAGCTTGAAACAACACTTGAAACATTGCTTTGAGCTACTGAATGTCTCATTCATTTTAGTAGATGAGCTGTAGGTCAGTTATAATCATTTCCTTGGTACTTCATTCACAGCCATTTTAAAAATACAGGGGGAATCGTTGTAACAGTCTATATTACTTTTCCCAAGATGAGGGTATAAGCAAGAAATAAAGAAAATGAGCTCAAAATAAAGTGGAAGAGAAGGAAGGAGTGATAACAAGAGGCAATCTTCATATTATCTTTTAAACAGCACAGGGTGAAAATGTTGGTCAAGATGATTAGGAAGAACAGATTATAAAGGATAAAATTTTTACTGATTTAGGTGAGTGCTATTAGAGAAAGAACATGAAAAATAAGTTTATTTCAGAGTATAAATTCATGATTAATCAAAATCCAGAAATATTTTTCAATCCCTGTTTCATACAGATCCATGTGAATTAGCTAGAGTAAATCGATCTCTTTTTTTTCTAGAGCATTCATGGAGCAACAAAGCCATTCTGAAATAAAACTTTAGTGTCCTACTTCTTCAAAGGAGCCCATGAAATAAGAAAAATAAAGGAAAAGTATTAACATTTCTGGTTAGAAACAAAAGTTATGCTGAATATATTATATCGCTTTTCTTTGTATTTTTAAAGGGGTATGAAAATGAGATTGCTAGCTAGATTATTAATGAAATGGTTGGGAAAAAAGGTACTTAATTTATGCTCTTCCCTTCACAGCAACACAGTTAGAGAGGAAAGTAAGAGACTCTGTATTAAGAGTGAAAACATTCAGCTATGACCATGATTTCATGAAGCTGAGTCGTCTGTTCCTGAATAGAGACCTGAACGAGAGGACTGATCCCTAGTACAAAAGCCAAGAAAGAAGAGATTACTCCAACTGCTTCCTGAAGTATTATAATCTCTGTGGCCTGTTTAAACAAAAAGTCGGGGAGGGCTTTTAAGCATATGCTTAAAAATATTTATGTGCAAAATCTTCTTAGAAGGAACACCACAAAACCAACTTCCTAAAACAAAGACAATTTATTAAGATGCAAGCTATGATCTGCTTCTGTAAATATTCTGAAGAACTGAAAACATGTACTTACTTTGGTAGTAGTTTCTTTAATGGACATGCTGAACAATTGTTCTTTCTCCTGAAGGCTAGAAGAAATTAAAATAAAATAAATTAAATTAAATTAATAAGTAAAATAAAACAAAGTTAACCTCTGCTCAACACAGTCTGCTACAGAAGACACATTTTCATACAGAAATTAAGTGTTAAGCGGACTCGTACAAACACAACAGAGACAATACCAAGACAAAAACTACACCTAGTTTCAGGGTTGCTAGTGACTAACCAACAGCACCTTTACAGTTCTTTATTAATGAGTATACAGCTTTTACTTACCATTTGAAACACAATTATGATTATTTGTGTAATCATAATGTCTTAGAAGTTCCTGGCAATGTCCAGGACTGGTGCTTTGCTAGACTATCATCCAAAAACCTAACGCAAAGGTGTTTCTGACACAAAGAATTGGCAGTTTACTCTCCTCTTACAACCCAGTTTTCAACTTGCCAGAAAAAGTTCAACTACAGTCACTTGTTTTCACAGTAATTTTACATGAAATACCAGTACTCAGTTTCTTTAGATCCAAAAAACCTACCAAATATTTGTATCAAAATGATGGAACAGTGGGCTGAAATTGAGGCATCATCCATGCCTATATGAACAAATTCAAGGTTTTCTTCCACATATCATAAGCAAGTAGGTTTCCTACTTTTATATTACCAAATCTAAAGGAAAACTTTGCCTTTGGTTCTTGTAAATAAATTCACCTTTACATTTTTAACATGAAGTTCAAAAATCCAAGTAAAATCAAACATCAAGAGTTAGGAGAGAGATTATTTTTGCAACTTTAATATTCTCCTCTCTCTGACTTAGCAGGCGTACACTTTTTATACAGTGTTCCATTACTTTATCACACGCTATTTTCTTTTCTGTCAAACACCTCGGTTCTGTGTACGTGACAGTCAGCACTCCCCATTTGCAGCATCTCAATTTTTCCTCATGCCTGTGTTATAAAACCTCTACTTCGTTCACGACCTACCGTTACTATTTTTCCCAAATAAGAACTATTAATTTATTTCTGAGCTTTTTCTCTAGTGTCCAGCACTGAAACATCCAAACATTGCAGAGACATCACTGGACTTATTTCAATGATACTCTTGCATGACAAGGCAGTGTTGCATTCATTTTACAAGTGGAAGAAACACAAGCCACTGTTGTTCAGAAAGCACACTATGACTGAGCGCCTGTTTTGACATGCACACAGCTCCTGCTGCCTGTGCATTTCTCTTTTCTATGCATTTCAGTTTTCTTTTGAGAACCCGCTCTTTTTTTCTAAGCACAGCACTTACTGAGCCCTATTTCAAGAGTCAGCATTTTCACGAGCCTGAATCCCAAAGCACGTGAAGTTGGACTTGCACTCAGCTACTGATCACCTACAGAAAAGCTGATTGGACCATCTTGCCCAACTGCACAGGGAGTGAAATAGCCTCAGAGGCAGAATTCAGTGTATCATTTAATCACATTAATGAGGCATCCATTTGCATTGCTGTCCCTAATACCCTGCTTCATGGAGCACACACCTTTTTTATCTACAGCCCAGCAAGGCCTGGCAGCCCAGTGCCTGTGCAATGCAACAAACAGAAATGCAGCTGCCTACCTATGTAAAAGTGTTTAATGACATTTCTCACATAGCAGTCTCATATTTCCCCCTTTTCTACAGCAATATATGTGCAAAACACAAAGTACTGCATGGGTAATGATGCCATTATCAGCTCCCTGCTTGCCTCTGGGCATGCCAGAGGGAATGAGCTATTTAGCCATTTCTTTTCTTATGCTTTGGAGCTCCCAATGACTTTCAGCATCTCCCAGAATTGGCATCTGAGCTGGTCAGGTTATGTAAAAAAAAGATGGGCTTTGTGTACATATGTCAAGGGGCAGCAGCAAGGCTGCAGTGTGTAATTGAATGAATAATGGGTGACTGACCCAATTGTTCTGAAACTGCCTTATAAAACTCAACTCTAAAGATCCAGGCCATAATAAAATGTAAAGTGCAGTTATAGCCAGAAGAACAACAGTATATAGATGGCAACTCTATCTAACAAATATCTTCTGTGTGCTCTTCCTCTTATCTGTTTACTTTCCTCACAGAAAGCCCCCCCAGGTTCATACACTTCACTGCTCTGCAGAACTCACACAGCTAACAGGAAGAGAGATCAATTTTTAACTTCTTTTGAAACAATACATCCAAAACAGCACTGCAAACTAGGACCCAGTTGTCAAATCTGCATTGCTAACAAGGATGCACAAGCCCATGCAGACTTTCAGGACCAGGTGCTGAGTGGGAAAAAACACTCTCTTTATACCCAGATTTCTTTTTTATGAGTCTCTAACAAGTCACTGAAAAATAAATAAGGAATCAAACACTGCCATTTCAATGACAGCAGAACTACAGTTTTAAGAGAATTTTGCAAAAATACAGTTTTAATGGAATTTTATATTAATCTGACCTATATCAACAAAGGATATCATTAGTAAGCAATTAATTTGACCCAAGTTAGTGATAGCTGCATTAACCACAGACTCGAATCTAAAGATCCTTTTGTTACAGCTACAGCGTTCACACAGACTCTTACAAGTGTATTTGTATTATTTATAGTATGAATTTCACAGCAGTATTCTGTTTCAAAACCTTGTTAGCCTTCAGAGTGATACCATAGGAATGCCTTACCCCTTGCAGAGATTAGCCCATCATACAATGCACACACAGCAATCAAAACCATGTACGAACCAGCCATAGTTGCCAACTACAAACTGCTTTTAGCTACATTTATTCCTAGGTTGTTTTCTTCTGCCACAAAATGCTGTCACAGAGAAGCCCCTCATAAGCTTTCCAATTAACTGACAAGGTAATGACCCACAAGAGTAACCATGCAGTCAATACTGATTCATTCTACTGACAAAGAGCTTTAACATCCATGATCTGTTACATGTGACTTGAACCAGAAAGAGTATTTTCATCTACAACCACCCTGGAGCATCATATTTCATTTTAAGAGGGGTATTCTGTCATCTTAAAAGCTACTTTAGGTATTACTACAAGGGTAAATGGCTTTAGAAAGAGCTCCTTGGAATAACACTAAATTCTTGCCTGGGAAGGCATCCATAGTTTTGACTCGTTGCTACTCCTCTCTGACAGAGCAGCTAATCAAGAATTTGACGGCTTCTCCTCACAGTGTTAGCAATCCATTATAAGGATTATTTAGAACTTCTCAAATTCAATATAAGCTAACTCCATCACAGAGAAAGCAAAGTTCTTGACCCAGCTGATGAAAGGACTAGAGTAAGACAGGAATTCAATTAACACAAATTCAACTGACTAAATATGAAGGAAAAGAAAGGTTTTTAACAATTGCACAACCCACAGCAATCTATACATCATGTGCAATATCTTCATCCATGCGGATGGCCACATAGGCCTTTCATTTAAATGACATACCACGGACTTATAGACATTGGGATCCGTTACAAGGAAAGAAGAAAAGGAGTGTACGTGTGATATATCCCAGAGTATCACTGTATATATGCTAGACTGGAACAGGAAAGCAGGAGCTGAGGAAGGATGTAATTTCTGGATGATACATGAAGCACTACTTTGGCAAAACACAGACTTTGGCAGGAGAGTTGCAGGAGGATGTGGGAATGCTGCATGTTCAGGAACTGAGGTTGATCTGGCATGTAACAACAGACTATGGGAAAAAATCTACGATCCAATCACTTCAGGCAGTACCCTTCATGTATCTCATTTTACTGATACTAAAGAATAGCTACTAAATATATTTAATTGTATATAATTGGAACCTGCTGAGATGATGATGTTCATAACTGGGAATGGTGTGCAGGCAAAATAAAGGAAAACATTTCAATACAATAAGGACAGAAGGAAGACTAAGAATCAAGTAGTCTGGTTCACACATCCCTCACTCTATCATAGGCTTCCCATATGACCACAGAGGACATTAAGTGTCATGATACAATGGATAATGTTTAAAACGTCTTTTAAAGAACCTTCTGAGAAGTTATGATTTGCATGCAGGAATTACAGATACTGTGGAAGTGGCTTTGTTCAAAGGAAGGCTAACTAGCACAATACTGGGAAGAATGGCTTTCCCCTAAAGGAAGGCATGTTTCTGAATGTCTTTCCTTCCACTATGCTAGTATACTTCCCTTTGCATACCAAGCTATTATGTATTTATGTTTGCTTCCTAAGAAAAAATTCAAAGAATGCAAATGGGCAAAAGGCAGTTCATGCTGTTCTCCACATTCAAGATATATAAATATACACACTGCTTAAACGGAAACAGTTCCTGTATTAATAATAAAATATATATACAGCAACAAAAAGTGTAGTCAGAATTTAGTTTCTGTATCTGCACAACAGAACATACCACACATATGGTACTAGGTTAAAACAAATAAATCCTGTACTAAAAATTCCTATTTTCCATAGAGAAACTAAGCTGCCATCTCTGATCCCTGCCTGAAGACATTGAAAAACAAGTAAAAAGTCCTTTAACAGCAAGTATTCTCCTTTACATTACTGTCACCTAAAAAATTATTATAGATCTTGTAATTTCACTCCCAATCTCCGCACCACAATACGGTGCTTAAACAAAAAGCACTTTAATTTCTTTAAAACTAAGCACAAGTCAAAACAATTTAAAATTACCCATATTTGAATTTCTAATTCAAGAACAACAGCCTAGAAGCCCATGCTTAGATTGTATGCAAAAAGCATGATGGGCTCAACTCTCAATTCGTATGAATATGTATTCCCTCCTAGATAAAATCAGCAAATTTAAACAGTTTACAGTTTGAATTTGGCCCAGAGTAATGAGACTGCCTGCAAAGGACAACCTCGTTCCCATGATCACAGCCTGCAGAGAGCATGGCTTTTACAACATAATGTCTTCTAACATGATTCTTCCTCCAATTCTGAAGTCACAAGAAGCTGTACTGTCTTAGAAGATGAAAATATATAAACCAAGCCCTACACTTGTAACCTTGCTTTTAACAGCACACAGAAGCTGACCTCCAAGAAAAGCTTTTGTCCAGTCNAAAAAAAAAAAAAAAAAATCAGAAGTACTACTTGGGGAACATTTCGTGTAAATGTCTGCTACAGTCTACATCAAGGCAAAAATCCACCAAAAATCTTCAGTGTATGGACTTCACTGTGCCTCTAGGGAAGAAATCCACAATATAAAATCAATCAATAACTTCCTTGTATTTTTATAGTTCCCTCAATGGGTATATCTCAGAAAGATTTGAAAACAAATCAGAAAAAAAAGCTTTGAACAAAACTATATTTAACAAGAGGCATCTTTAAGCCAGATATGTACAAGTAGGACTAAAGAAAAAAAAAAAGAGAAAACATACTTGTTACCAAAGTTTTCTTGAGGAAAACTAACAGATTATTATTTACAGATAACATGGGCAGATTTTTACCAGGACAAGACCTACAGGATGTTGCTGGTCCTACGCTTCTGCTCAATTAAGGACTTTCAGGGCTAGAATGCATTAAATGCACTAAGGTAAACCAGCATCTTTTATTTTCTTTTGAAACTCTCTACCACAAAGTTTGATTCTCTCTAATCAAGAAAGATATGGGATAACAAGATTTTCATTCTACGTGTTCCTTTCATAAGCTTGTCTGGGATACACATCTGAGTATCACCACACCGAGAAAGCAATTTTTCAGCCAGGCACATAAGTTCCTTTTCATCTTTGTGCAATGATCCATGGGACTTAAAACAATGATATTTGCATAGCAGCATATTTTTGTAATGGGAAGTAAAATCATCCTTTAAATTTAAGTCAAGGTTTTCCAAATAAACTCTGATTTTTCCTTGGATAATGCAGCCCACAGAAAACTTCTATATGATGAGAGAGCTAGTTAAAAAATTATAAGAATACAAATTTCTGCTCAGCTGATGTGGTAAAAATCCAATTTCTCTATCTAAACCTGACAGTGCTCTTGAGGCAAGGACTTTGACATTAAATACTAGGAGAGAAAAGTTGTGTTTAACTCATAATGAAAATGAAATTTCTGGCAGCTGCAAGGACTAGACACCTGAATTAGAAGTAAAATGCAAAGTCCCACCTTGGAAAACTTCCAGCCTCAAAAATTAATCTGATCTGAGACAACAACTATCAAGAGATGTACTTTAAGGTACAGGCACATTGCACCTTCTGCACATTTCAATCTACAAAGTTCTCGAAGGAATATGAATGAGAACCCAAAATTATGCACCTACCTCTGAGCGATCACAGAGCTGGTTTTGCTCCAGCAATTTGCTCTTCTCCAAGCTATCATTTGCAGAGCAGTAATTCTTCACTGCTGCTATATGTCAAGGATTGCTTCAATACATGTGCTTCCCCACTCAGACTTTATCAAGAGTCAGAACTGGAAATACACTTTCCCAATGTTTGTATAACCTCAGATTACCAATAGGGTTTCCCACTGACTCACAGCTTGCTCGGTGACTGTACCTGTCTTTGTCGACTCTCGAAGAGTTACGCCTACATGAAGTGTACTTTAAAAACTCATCATCCTGCCCAGCTCGTACATACACAAAAACTCTAAACTGAGTCTACCCTTATTTGCTGTCATGCTGCCAGACACTACCCCCAATTAGAAGACTTGAAGAAAAATCAGGGCATTGGATGACCTTTCACAATTTTTTATAAGAATGATTAATCAACTGGTTTTTTAATGCCAGCAATACAAGGACAGAGGCAGAATCTCAGTATAGTTTTGGGGATTTTACATAAAATCACTCCAACAGAAACCATCAGTTCACAGACACCTGAAGATGCTGCTGGCATCTTTAATCATCACAACAAGCTCAATTTTCATTGCCATGTATTGAGAAAACTTCTGGTCCTATAAATCACCGTTGAGACAGCCAAACCAGCTGGCTGTTTCAACCAACCAAACCATTCATTTGGTGCTGGATTTCTCACCACCCTTCTGCCAGCTGATGCTGCAGGGCAGTTGAAGCAGTTGTTGCTTCAGCTGCTATCGGGAACAGGAGCATCAGACTGAGAACGAAGGGACAATCAAACAGCCATCTGCAGGAGCAGTCCAGCACATCCTAACTAATACTCTCCCCAGATTTTATGACGTATCAATAGATCCCCATTCTTCTGCTACATCTGTCTGGAGTGCACAAAAACTAGAGCTTGCCCACAGCAGCTGCAATTATTCTCCTAAGAATAACATCCATTTTACTTTGCTGACTGAAAGGGTCTTGTCCCTGGATATTGTTGCTAGCTGTTTCTCTTCATTATATACAAACGAATTCAGTATCACACATTGACTGAGACAGCTGGTCATTTTTCCCTAAAGAGAAGTAAATCTCATTGTGCACATACCCAGAGGAATCAGCACATACATGGCCTGGGCTTTATAGGCTGCTACGTCCCACTGGATGCTGTTCAAGCAAGCAAGGGGAACCAGATGCACAGCAGGGAAAACCAGATTCCTCATTACACCATGCACGTGGGTACTCAAGCAAGTGTTACTTATCCTTCGGCTGCAACTTTTTCCTTCTGTAACGCTGCTTGGAAGGACAAAAAGCTGCCTTTAAGATTGCTCAAAAATAATTCAGGTTGACAGCAATGGCTCTGTCCTCCAAGTTGGAAGACTGGCTCTTTCCTTTCCCTGCTCCGTTTTTAACCCTGCCCCACTCTTCCCAAGGAAGGCCAGTGCCTACAGTGTGCAAGTAGACTTTGCAGAAGCCCTTTTTCCTCCCTCCAACGGGGGTCCCCTCCAGTGGGATCAGAGTCATTATGAACTTCTGAGCCACGTTTGCACCTTCACAGGAAGCAAATTCACTTCATGTGCCAAAGCACAGACATTTTATGGAATGCCAGGGTTTCAATACATAGTTGCATAGAGTTGCTGCCACAGGTGAGAAGAAAGGAAAGAAAGCCACTTGCCCATTAACTTTACCCTTCAACCCTAGGCAGAGAACAAAGGAATGAAATTAATCCTAGGCAGATGAAATGGAGAGGAAAACACCAATCTATCTACAGGAAAGATGAGCCTCCTAATCATTCAGCTCACAAAAGATGAGGCAGATCTCTTCTCTCACCTATGACTTGTCTTAGCCTCTCACAAAAGACTGTAGCCAAATGCTTTGACAAAGCTGAGATGATGGCCTCATCAAAGACAGACCCAGGTGTGGGACTAGCTGAAAATGAGACAAACCTATTATCAAGGCTCAAGTTGGATTATGACATTTGATAAGAAATTGGGAATTTCCCTTCAAAATCCCAAATGAACTCCAGGCATCACAAAAGCAGAGTGAACTGGCTGCATAAATCTTCAAGTCCAGTTCCTTGCACCCCTGGCCATGCTCTAATAACTAATACATGTAACAGAGAATTTCCTTATCTTAAGATGATCCCACAAATCCACGGTAGAACAAACTCCTACCAATTAAAAATTGTTCCATGTGAAGAAGAGGTGGAGCATTCAAATATTTTGAAACGTGTATATCTGAATTTCTCTCAACCAGCAATCGGTGCCCAGGCAATAGTCCAGATGGAACTGTGCAATTTCTTTTAAGAATGACATGCTGTAAGGACACATGCATCTGCAGATATGGATAAAACAAAGAAACTGCTAAATAAAACTAAATATGAACTGAAGTATAACAGATTTCCCCAGTTTTTATTGTGAAATTGAAAGAAACAAATAAAGGAAACAACAGATACTGAAGTGAACAGGTCAAATAATTAAAACTTATTTTATAATTAGAAAACTCAACTTACACTAGTTAAAAACATGTATTTCTGAAATGGTGTCCACTTCAGTAGCGAATAAGAAAATTATATCTTTTGATACCTTTTGCAATCTCCAGAAGAAAGTATTTCATGCTGAAGCATCCAGACCCATTTCAACACTGATTTCAGTGTGTTGTCTTCAGTTAAAACACTAGCATGTGTTACAGCACACACAGCACCAGCTGCTCCCAGCTTTTAAACATATCTCCACACAACCCCACGCAAGGGAACTGAGCTTTTGCCCTGCAATTTCCTCATTTTAAAATAATGATTATACCCTTTAGCTTACCAAGAGCAATTAAGCATGTCTGGATGAGCAAAACGACCACAGTCTGCAGTCTCAACCTCAGTGAGAATTCCATAACAAAACACATTTCTTTGCCCATTAACCAGCAGGTTTTAGCTGCGTCTTCCAACAGCCCTCAAGTAAGGTCCCAAGGTAATGTGCCTAACATTTCTCAATTCTTCAGACTCAAAGCATGTTTTAGTTACTGACAAAGGCTTTTTGTATTTAAAAAGTTCACCACATACCAAAGATAAACAAGACAAAGAACACTCCTGAAAAAATAACAACAGTTGACAAGAAAAATAAGCTTAGAACCAATGCTCATGCCAGTGTTATATTTGACTTGCTCTCTTCCTCCTTCATACTTCTACTTGGGCAAGTATTCTTTGTTCCATTTGTTCTCTCATGTTCCTGGAAGTTTGCTTCAATATATTGAATATATTATTTTTTAGTGAGCTGCAAGCCACCAAATACAATTCATTACAGCACAGATTTTCTTAAGAGATGCCTCACACTAGCCCTGCCTGTGTTACTCAAGTGCTGAATGCAATTCACATAGTCAACAAATAATTAATCAAAATAACATTATAGCAATACTTTACTGACATGCACAATGTTGTTAGAATAAATACAGAGTATCTTGCAGCCCAACGGTGAGGAGCTTGTAATTTACTGCCCATTGATATTGAACTTGCTACATAAGCACTGGTCTCTAGTATATGTGCATGAGCAATAGCTTTATTTCTCACACAGATAGCTCTAAATTTAGAAGAGGTTTTTTTCCCTCTACAATTATTCATAAAATAAAATGCACATTTCCAGAAAAATCTCCTTCAGATTAATTATGCCAAGACTTTGAAATTTAAAACTAATATGCTGAACTAGCATCAACCAAGTATTTAATGCTGTTACCTAATAAACAACACTTTTTCCACAAGAAGTACTGATTTAAAATAAGCCAATGCAAGTTGCAACCATGGAAATTCTGGCGAGATGAAGGAAAAAGAGTTTACAGCAAGGGTGGTGAAATGCAGGATGTGTAGCAAGGCTGCAAAATCTCCATCCTTGAAGATATACAAAACTCAGAGAGATGGGGGCCTGAGCGACCTGATCTCATTTGGAAATTGCAGCCTCGCTTTGAGCAGAAGTTTAAACAAGATTATTGTTTAATTGTATATCAATCTAGGGGATGCCCACAGGCACACAAGAATTATACCCACACCAAATGTCTTACTATGTGCATGCTGCTTTTTCATCTTACAGAAGGAGAACAGAGCACACCCAGATTCAGACATAAAATCTCTGTACCTGAGGTACAGTAGACTGCACAGCTTGAAATGGAAGCCACCCATCACTCAAGCTCACAGTTAATCTGAATGAACTCTCACTGTTAAATAACACCATTTATGTGCCCTGCATTAGCTGAGATGGAGTTAACTTTCCCCACAGCAGCCCCCACAGTGCTGTGCTTTGCCTTGGCAGCTGGAAAGGTGTTGATAACACACCAGTGTGTGCTGGCACAGCATCAGCACCCTCTCTCCAACATTCCACCCCCCCACACAAGCAGTAGGCTTGGGGTAGGCAAAATCTTGGGAAGGGGCATACCCAGAACATCTGACTCACACTGACCAAAGGGATATTCCATACTATAGGATGTCTGGGCTGTCTGCTGACATAAAAACTAACAAAAGGAGGAGGAAGAGGGGCATTTGTTATTTAAAGTGTTTGTCATCCAGAGCAACCACTACATATGCTGATGACCTGCTTCCTGGGAAGTGTCTGGACATCATCTGATGATGGAAAGTAGAGAATAAAACCTTTGTTTGCGTGCATGCAACATTTCACTTTAGTAAACTGCCTTATCTCGACCTATGGACTTTTTCCATCTTATTTTCTCTCCCCAGGCCAGCTGAGAAGAGGGAGTGATAGAGTGGCTTGGTGGGCACCTGGTGTGCAGCCAAGGTCAACCCACCAGAGTCCCAAAAGCAGAACTCCAGCCATGGTAATGAGAGCAGAAGCACCTGACCACTGGTGACAACAAAGTCACTCAACAGAAAAAAAAAAAAAAAAAAAAAATTAAAGTTTCATTCATTGCATCTTTTAAAAATGAACAGAAATGAAAGAAATTATTTGTAAGTTTTCATTCCAGTTATGAACCCACTTGGAATAATGAATGCCTGTTTTCTCTCAAGTGACTGTGCTATTCATGGTGCTAGTAAGCAAACAACTCAGAGCAAATTCCGCCTGAACCCCTACTATTTAACTCACTTTCAAATAATTTCCCAATGAGGTAAGTGCAACCCGAATATTACAGCAGCAATGAGAGAAAAAAATAATCTGAATATTCTTTCATAAGCAAATCCAAAACTAAGAAAACTAAAATCACTATCTCAGATAGACTGCTTGAGATCTTTTATTACTCAATCTCAGAAACATAGGTATAAGATACTATTAAAACAAGCAAAACTTAATGCAAGAAACTATTTCCCATAACCTAATTTAAAATTTTATACAAATGTCAAAAGAGAATAATATGTCCTCTACAAAATGTTCTGCTGACTTTAAAAAAAAATCTGTATAAATTCACACACATGAGCAGCAATTTCTCATGAATGTTAATACAACCAAACTAAATCAAATAAACAAGATGGCAGAAAAAAAATTGCAAGCAACATAGTTATTGCTTATCTGGAAGAAAAGTAAGTTAGGATAAACAGGAATTTTATTTTCTCTTGGTGGCACAGGAGCAGTACCACTTTCGAAGTCCCATCACCCACATCCAGTATAGTTTCAGTACTTCAATTGCTTTTTTAAATAAAGATGAGGTTATTTCCAAAAGACTGCCAAGAGTAGCTACTTTTCCATTTAAAGGATCCATATGTTGTGCATTTAACTGTGAGTGTCCCAAAAATTATTCATGCTGCATCCTCTTCCTCCCTGGCTCGTGTCCACTGTCCGAGTCTAGCACTCCTCATCACATCAGATTTTATTATAATTACAAGGTCATGGAAGCAAGAAACATCTCTAATATTTATTTGAATGGCACCTAGTACACACTTTCAGTCTGTGAGAACTATGTTTTAATTACTGCATTACCAAACTGGGGAAAAAATTCCACCAGTTAACAGGAAATAGTGTAAGCTGATGACAGGAATTAACAGTTGATGGATACATATGTTATCTGTAGGTGGGTCTTCACCACAACAAAACATTAAGTCAAAGACATTCAAATAACTACAGACTCTTCTGAGGAAGTACATCAATATTAGAACTCCAACATCTCTTATTAGAAAGTTTTAAAGTGCCTGAATCCAGAGAATTAGCTGGCACAATGATGAAGAGAACAACTGACAGCCAATTCAGCAGAACATACAGGAAGACACAAGACTCTGCATCTAAATTGAAATTTAAATACCTCTTTATTGCTCCTGGAAGATCTAAACTGAATGGAATTCGATACGAGGATGCTAGAGTGTCATCCACAGCCTTGCTTATTTCCTGCAGCTCTCTTAAGGAAACGCAGCCAAGTAAAGCAGCCAGTTCACAGTCCTGTGACTGAATAAGCCTATCTTGTTCTTCAATTTCTCTTCTTAGCTGTTGATCTTTTCCTTCTAATATGGCCAGTCTTGTTCGGAGATCTTCAATGTCTTTCTGCATAGAATAGAAACCAAAGTTTACTATGAACCCTACAAAAGAAATCCATTTGCCCATAAGAATAAAAAGTACAAGTGTCAGAAGTAGCATGAATTAAATTTGTCCAATTTAGCAAACATTAAATGAGACATCCTCTTGCTGACACACAAAAATTCTTACGTGGGTTGTATTTAGAAACTCTAGTGCTTCCAACAGTCTGAAACTCACCACCTCCATTTCAATACCACACTTCAGGTTCCTCTTCCAACACCTACTGTTAGCCATCTTTTACTTTTAAAATACATAGTTATTTACCAAGCTGACAAGTTAAAAACTTCCACCAAAAAAACAAATGTCAGATCACCCATAGCAACAGAATCTTGTTCTACAGGCTGGCAGCTGAAGTGATCAAACATCTATCCTGCAGAATATCCCTGCAATGGTTTGTCTAATGGTTCCAACCTGACATGAAGCACAGGATGCAAGCAGAGAATCACTGACTATCTAACCAGCCCTTCTGATAATTTAAATTTCATTTTAACTAAAAGCACGAAATCCTGCCCTTTACTGAAAACAGACAGAACTTCAACCTCAATTGCATTCATTTTTCTAGAAGTTAAAACGGTGTGCATTATGATATTGATGTTTCATACAAGAGCAAAATATAATTTTTAGAATCATAGAATTATTAATGCTGGAAGAGAGCTCCAAGGTCATTGCGTCTAACCTTTGACCAAACAGCACCTTGTCAAACAAACCACAGCACTCACTAAATGCCACGTCAAGTCATTTCTTGACCGTTTCCAGGGATGGTGATTCTACCACCTCCCTGGGCAGCCTGCTCCAAAGTCTGACCACCCCTTTAGTGAAGAAATCCTTCCTCAAGTCCAATCTTAGTCTCTCCTGGTACAGCTTGAGGCCATTTCCTCTTGTCCTATCACTTGTTACCTGGGAGAAGAGCTCAACCTGGCTACAACCTCTTTTCAGGTAGAGTGTGATAAGGTCCCCCCTGAGTCTCCTTTTCTCCAGCCTAAACACTCCCAGCTCCCTCAGTTGCTCCTCATCAGACTTGTGCTCCAGACCCTTCAGCAGCTTCATTGCCCTTCTCTGGACATGTTCCAGCACCCCAACATCTTTCCTGCAGTGAGGAGCCCAAAAATAAAAAAAAGCTTCACAAATTTGTACATCACCCCTGCACAGGTTTTTCCTTGAAAACCCAACAGATAGCTTGCATCCAAGGAAGAAGCATTTCTTGAAGGAATCTGGGTTGCTGAGTTGTCATCAAACTAGTTGAACGCCATACTGGAGAATTTGATTCTATTCCTACATTTCTTACTATTTCTGTGAAACTTTGCAAGCCGCTTAAACTATTATCTTCACACATGGTCACAGACCATATGTTCATCATCTCTATACAACCTGCAAGAGGTCTCTGACATGCTATCTATAGGTTCTCAATAGAAATCAAAGCTCAATTCCATGCTCTGATCACATTCAGTCCAACTAAACATAAAAATGAAAAATAAAAAGCCAGAAACCCAAAACTAAATCTTTAATAAGTAAATAATTAGGCATTACAAAACTGATGTAAGAAACAACCATATGGCTTTTTATGGCAATTCACTTCTCCATTCTCCATCTGAACAAATGGCAGTAAGACCTGAAATGGTTTTACAGAGATAAAATTAAGTGGGTTTGGATCACTAAGATGCCATGTTGATTTATACTGCAAAAAGAGCCCACTCACAAATTAATAAATTTGTATTCAAAAGAAGGTTTGAGTGGCACACAGTAAAAGGGGTCAAATACTGAGTAATGAAGAAAAAATAGTATTCTGAATATTTGAACAGACACTTGATCTTCATCTATGTACGAGGTAGTGATCTAGGTGAAAAAAAAATAATACATACTTTGATATCACAGACTCTTATAAAACATACATACTTTGCACAGATAACAGACTTTGGTATTTCTTTGCTTTTTTAGAGCTTCACTTCATAACCTTAACACTGCTTTAATGTTTTCAATGCAATTTCCATGAAGTTTAGTTCACTAATGCTCATTTTGTTAACAAATGTACTTTCAGGTTTGCTGCACTGTAACCAGCTTGCCAAGTATCACTCAAAACAAGAAGAAACAGTCCTTGCATGTTCAAAGGTTGGCTAGCTCCAAAATTTCAACTTATAATAGTCCTGCACACTAGGGTCATCAATTATTTTCCTCCTTCTTTGGTTTTAGATAAAGGAACAAGAGAATGGTGTGGCCCATGTTTCAACCCACAGGCATTTGTCAAGGACAGAAAGGTCAGCAGACCAAAAACATCAGTTTTGTTTCTTTCAGTCTCAAATTAGGCTTTTAGTGTGCACAAAGGACAATTCTGTCTCTGTGCTACTGGCTTGGGAATACTGCCAAAATCTTAATAGGCCCTACTTAATACAGAGACCCCCATATTCTGTGAAAACGCAGTAATTGCAATCCTTGCAATAAGCAACCTACATGGGAACAGAAAGGAAGATGAGGGAATCTGGTTTTACAATCACACTTTTAGTACTGAAACGTACAACATAAATAGATACCAGAAGCACACAATCTGCATTCACAGAGAGAAAGCTGCTCTGCTCAGGAATAGTTCACAGGCATTCTTGGGAACATGGAAATTTTAATCAGTCAACTGGAATTCTCCCGCATTCTTTTCCAGAAATGCAAAGAAGCCTTTAGTGTTCTCTTGGTCAGCCTCCAGGGACAGATAAAAAGGGCTTAAAGTCTCAGCATGGAGAAGTAGACGATATTCATCTCACTACACATAAGCTGGAGTTTTACTTTGCAGATTTGAGTTTAAACTGAGATTTCCAACATGACAACTAATCAGTACTGATTGTAAACCTCCAGCTTCACTTACGGACTGACGGTCTCCACGAAGTAGAGACAGCAGTAGAAACAGTAATACATGAATGATAGATACTGCCACAGGTTTTCAAATCTCTGAAGATAAATGCAGAACCAACAGGAGAGAGGGCAGAAGAAAAAGTAAATAAAAGTAGGGCTGAGGAAAACAAAGATTATTTCCCATCAGGCAAAATCTTGGGCAGGACAATCCTTAGAGGATGCCAATCACCACAGGTCAGTCTTCCGCAGAACCTTGAATTCCTGGTAATTTTGATAAAATGCTAATAAATAGCCTTTACCATGGTGTAGGTAATTTTTCCCTAGTATAACTACATAGGAATAAAGATTCAGCTTGAGCAAGTGTAAAAATTAGCTGTTGTGGAGTCTTAAGTACAGCAGTTTTCAGTTCAATATCTTGAGGTGGCTCTTGGATGTCTAGATTAAAACAGTTTTCTGCACACTGAATGCTGAACTACACTATGTCTCCTCTTACACGTTGATGAAATAAATCTAAAAAATACAAAGGTGATGAGTAGGATAAAAAAGATTTCTTCACCTAAGTACAATTTTGCAATGACCACATAAGATGTTTTTCTCTATTTCTTTGCAGGTTTTTTATATATGTAAATTTATGTGTGTACACACAGAGAGATTACTATACTGTTGGATCCACCAAAGTGGAGTGAATGAAAATATTCATGAAAATGGAATGAAAAAGGAATGAAAATATCACAAAAAAAGATTTCAAGACAAAACCACAGAAAAAAGGAAAACTAGGTCTACTAGGTCTCTAAGGTGCCACACCACTGAGTGTGACCACCAAGGTTTAAAAGACACATAACTAGACAGCACATTGAGATTTTTGAAGGATGGTGAAAAGAAAGAGCTACATTTTGCTTAAAAGCCTTGCAGACTTAAAATTGGACAAATGCCATCTTGAAACATTCCATTTGCCAAACTATCACATGGTGACATCATGTGTCAGTGTAAAGCTATTGTTAGCAAATGCTGACTGCTCCGTGATGATTCCTTCATCCTTATGAAAAGCATCAATCATCTTTCAGGAATAAAAGCTGGTAAATCATGTATTTATAGTAAATTCTAACCAGAAATGGATGAAAACTTTTTGTCTTCAAATAAAAACTTCTGAAGACTGGTGTAATATTAAAATGTCAAATTATAACAAAGAGCACGCTTAAAAAGATAATGAGGAAAGTTTAAGCACGCACACAAGCCACCAAACCTTCCAGCTCTGCGTCTCTGTAATGAGATTAACACAACTCCTGTGGCTGCCATCTCCAATCATCACTTAGATTATCGACTGGACTCCAGCCAAGGCTCTAATTACTACACAGAAGCAAAGTCGCTATTACAATAAATTTATTTAATTCTGTGTGACAGCTTACAAGGTTTTCCTCACACAGCACTGGCTCTTATGCACAATTTTGCAGTCTTGTTACCTGTAACCGTTTCCTTTCTTGAAAAAGCTGGTTTCGTTTTGTGGCCAAAACCTGCATCCTCTCCTGGTAAGTTGATCTCAGAAGTCTATGCTCTTTTTCATGACAAAGACCATTTTCTTCATGTCTAACCCTTTGAAAAAAACATGACAAAAGCTAAAAATTAGTGGTTTTCATTAATTTCAATGTCTCAAGGATTAAACAGATCAGAATGCTACATGTTACCTTTAGAGTCAGAGTCAGTCACTCCACCACCAGAATGATTACATCTCAAACAGATACAGTTAGAGAACAAGAGATTTTTTTTCCTTGGCATATCTTCCTTTATTACCTCAAACATTTACACTGTTTTTACAACACGATGAAGAAAGAAAATGGAAAGCTTGTTTAGCTTCAGGCTTCCCCCAGCTTTATCATATTTCAGAAATTTATCCATCACTGCCTCGAAAGAGACAAAACTAAGGCATGTAGTTTCTATCAATACAGAGAAAAATCTCTTAGACAGAAGTTTAGAAACTTGCCAAAGCCATTTTTGCAGCTTCTGTCAGATTTTGGAGACTACATTAGAGATCATCTGGAGTGTTTGCTCCACAATGCCAAATTTTACTTCTCTCTTGCACAGCGAGTTCTTTCAAAATTGCAGTCAGCGGGCTTCCTCCCCGTCATCTGTACAACCCTCAGTTGTAAATCTTTGCATGACTGGACTGCAAGGTAATCAGCACATTATGTTAAGTATCAATTCCATAATCAGCCTCTCAAAATGCACCTGCAAACAACGCAAATCCATTTTGCCTTCCATGTTCCCTCATAAGGGCAATTGCATTTCTTGTTCATCTCTAGAGACGAGTGCATGCATCTCCATAAAAAGAGTACAGATTCATTTCAGTATCTTGTTCAAAAAATACTGTGTCTCAGAGTGGTTTTGAGGTGTGATTTCCCACTGTAATCTTGCAAAGCAAACACATCCATGCCACATATAAAACATGCATCATAAGTCTGGTTTAAGCATGATTAATCACGCAATTATGATCTCTATGCACAGGTGTTTAACAAGTGTGTAGAACAAGAGGTTTTCCTCTATTCTGCAGGACCATCAAAAGACACACATGCTTTACTGACTCTATGGGCTGCAGAACGCACTGAAAAAAGCAAAATAAAGCCTGGGCACTAACAGAGGTATCATTAAGCAAGATGGACATAATGACAGTGTAACTGCATTTCTGCATTAACAGCATGCATCAGAGACATCCCTGTCACGAGGTGCTAGGCCATCACTGTGCCTTCCAATCATTACAGGTTCCTGTGGCTCTGACCAGCCACACTTCCCAGCAGCTCTGAAGCCACCTTCTTCAAGATGGAGCTGCATCATTCCTAGAGAGGTACGTAATGAATTTCCAAGTGGCTGATCGAAATTTAGAAAAAATTCCGTTATAAGAATACTTTATTTTCAGAACCTTCTTGGAAATTCCATGTATATCTGTCTACTTGGTACTGGTGGAAGAGAAACCAGATCTCTCTGATCTCACCAAACCTGACTGATTGCATAACCACAGCATTTGTTGTTCCTAAACTAAACATAACCAAATCTGGCTCCCACCACATGCCCCCAGTATCCTGTGTCAATATCAAATGCATTCACTTAAAAACTCATCTCATAATTTAATCAAGTAAAACAAGACTGGGGTATGAATTTCAGCTTCATATCTTAAATAAGCTGCCATATACACTTTTCATTTCAGAATATTGCAAAAAGACGAGATTGACTTAACTACAGTAAAATTGCAATGATCTGGTCTTCTGAGGCTAGTCTGATCATCTCTTTAATTTTCCAGGTGGGAAAAAAAAGTCTTCTTGGGTATATTTGTTTTGTTCCAATTCAAAATGAAAACAAAAACTGAGGCCTACGAATTTTCCTTGAAGAAGCAGTTACGTTTTACACTGTACTATCTAAAAATACTGTTGGTAAAGAAAGGACTTAAACCCCTGTACAGAAGACAAAGGGTGCTCTTGCTGTATCAACGAGTCAGACCACAGACAAAGCAGTGTAAAAGGCCACAAGAATCAAGCAAACAAAATAAAAGGGTGTCATAACAACAGTAGTCAAACTTAAGCTCAAAGAAAGGAATGTGCACAAGACAGAAAAGGGAGGAGGATATTCATCTGACTCTGAAGAGCGGCACTGCTCCGACCTGTGCAAAGAGAAGAGTTACAGATCTAATCATCCAAAGAACAGGAACAATTTCATAAATACATTATAACATCTATTTTATATATAAAAGCATTATATATACATTATATAGGATAAAAATAAGCAAACTGTATCTGAGGGATGCTTTAGTGACTCAATTTCTATGACAAAGACGACAACACCACCTCTAATGCCAAAATCATTATTACAAATTAATGCATAGAGAAAACACACCTTAATGACAAAATAGAGAAAGGTGTATCCTAACCTTTAAGGAATGGCAAAACAGCCTCTTAGAGCCTCAGAAGGTAGAAGGAAACAGCTCTGAAGGAGTACAGTTTCTTTTAAACCTCTCTTATTACTAGATGCTATAAATAGAGGCTAAAAATACCTTCAAATTCTCCAATTTCACAAAAAAATCATATTATCTGTACTGATTTTATCTAATTTTCATGTCTATCAAAAATTACACCCAAATGTATTGACTAGCACACTGCAGCCTTTATATGAACGAGCTGCCAGAAAACAAAAGGCTTCTCTTCTTTCATTTGTGCTATTGCATTTGAGAATAGCTTTCAATACCTATAAAGTATCCCCTTCTAACAACAGTAACTAGGAGCATGGATGAAGACAGACCAAGAAATAGAGACTATTTTTTTTGTCCTAAGCTAACTACCCCTCTTAGGCCATCCAACACGTCTCGCATTCTCCCCATCTTTGAAGTTATCCCTTCAAGACAAGGTTTAGAATTTACTTTTGTGACTTTGTACAATGCTGAGCTCAATATTGCTATCTAAGAAGTGGCACACAAAAGGAAGCTCCCAAAGATCTATTCATATCAAAAAATAATCTGGTTTTTACTTTATATTTAAATATCCTTTCATTGCCTGAAAGGGAGCATCAGAATTAACTCCACAGGGAAGCGTTGCTCAAGCTGCGTTGCTGTTGTATGCTCAAGCTGCCGTGTCAAGGATTCAATCCCATTCCCATTCAACATCAATGAGAAACGTTCCATTTAATTCACCAGTTCATCGTGATCAATGTTTTTTCAGAGGAATTCTGAAAGAATTGTAGAAAGAAAAAAAGGGGGGCAGGGTGGAATTTCCATAGACAAGCTCCATATTGATACGTTAGGCGGTCATTAAAACTCTTCACTAAAATATTCATCAGTTGTATTCTGCATTTTGAGAAAAAGAGAAGCATCATTTTACACAATAATGAATCAATAAACTTACCAATGATCAGCAGCCCAGCGCAATGTTGCCTGAACTTGGGTCATGAACCTATCCAAAAAACTGCTAACTGAAGGATGCCTTGAAGGAAGCTGAAATTTTAAAGTATTTTTCTCCTTCTCCAGTTCTTCCAGTTTCCGTTGAAATTTATCAGCTACCAGTTAAATTAAAAAAAAAAAAAAAAAGTTAAACAGCCACAAAAGGGTCCTGTTTTACCTTGGGGAAAAAAAAGAGAAATCTCTCAACAAAAAGTAAAATCCGCATCTCTGATGGTTGTTCTTCCTCTTTTCATAAAATATATCAGTCTGTTCTGCTCAAGGACAAGTTAACAAGACTACAATGTAAAACATCAAATAACCAAGATGCCAAGCTACTTTTTTCTATGACAAGGACAAAACTGCAGGCTTCCCAGCACTTTTTTAATTTCATAGGGCTCCAAAGAATTGGCTCAAAGTTATCATCCATGCTCTTCCTAGAGTAACAGCTGAGAATTAAATTCTAGGAAAAGTGCTACTCTTCGCTGCGTCAGTTTGTCTTAAAACTTAGATAGCGGTTACACGTTTAAATTTTGACTTTATAAAAAAATTGTATTGTAATTAGAACTGAAGAATCACATATGATATAGCAGTATACTTCAGCAGAAAATGCACATGCAATTACAGTAATTAAACAATTATCACATTCCAGGCTCTCCTGAATTATGCTCAGTTTATCATCCAAAATAAAAAAGATTTACCTTCAACTTTAAATAACAGTAATTCCCAAGGGATTGCTTTGATTCTACCATAACCCTACATATTTCTTAGAGTAACCACTTCTCTGTGTAAGTTACTTACTTGTTTTCTGTCCCTGTGTAGAAAACAAAGGAACATCATTCCAACTACTAATTATTAATTCCAGTACATGTATCTTCTAATGTGCCACTATACCAACAAAATCACATACGTGACAGATAACAAGCCTGCCAGTCCAAGACAGAACACCTCTGATGATACATTAGCCAAATTAGAGAGTTTTGAGCTAATCCACAAAGGGAAAACCTTTACAGTGCAGTACTTTGCTCATGACCTCACTGCCTACAATTTTGTGCGATTAGCAATCCTTTTAACATTTTCAATACAATATGTTACTATCAGAATAGAATCCATCTGTGCATGCTTTTTATTGCTTATTTTCTTTCTTTATCCTCTGAGGGGATTTAAGACAAGAAGTTGCTTACATTTGCTGGTTTAGCGAAATGATGCATTTTTACAAAAATCTATCATTAGTATTGATCTCCATTCTGCTTCTGTGCCAACAGGGTAGAATAAAGACAGAGACCTTACTAACAAGACTAGATCTTTTCCCTGTGCCAGCACACTGTTCCAGGGTAAACTCACTTTGGTGTTATCATTGGGCTGCAAAATGTCAGAAGGCCCTTGCTGAAACGAGCACCCTACCCCACACATACCCATGTGCACACCAATGTCCTGCAAAGTAGTGGAGATGAAGAAATCTGTGATGCATTTCTTAGGGGCCACAGCTAAGTAGATTCACCCCATCCCTATCACCACACTGAAACTGAAATCTGAGCTGAGATTCCCAGCCCCATATTTTGACCAGAAAAACACATCAGCACTTGCATGCTAATATGCCACTTGGCATTTCAAATTGAGCCATCAAAAATACCACTGTTACAAACAGAAGAGTAAGGGTTGAAAGGGTTGGATTGTGACCAGTGACCACTGAACGCCAAACCACATGGAAACGCTTCCTTTTACTCACACCCTTCACCACTGGGCTTGCTGGGAGTTGTGGCAACCCTCTACAGCCATTTAACAATGTCGTCATTGTTCTTTGACATAATTATGTTTAACTGTGTTTGTATGTCCAGTAGTTTCATCGTTCTACTCCTACCCCTCCTGGCCCTAGAAACAGGCTATTTTGGGAAAGAAAACAGATGAGGGGATCCACATGCCAATTCCTTCTCTCTCTCTCTCTCATTAAGTCTTGGCTGCATCCTGCTGTATATATTCCAATCTACACAGTATTCAATTAGTTTCTACTAACAGACGTTTCTAAATAATTTGTTCCACTGGCATCTTATAAGTAATATGGCTGGTCATATCCACTTATCCCTCTGCACTAAATGATTTTTTATCCTTTTATCTTTTCAGCATCACAGTTAAGGATCATGTCTTTAGAGACTCCAGCACCACTGAGCTGAACACTGCAGCACTCATCTTTTAGAATCCTCTCCTGGAAAGGGGACCCCCACCATTTGACCTGGCTGATATCTTCAGTGCATTGAGAGACCCAAGAGCCTCAGTGCCAGCTGCAGAGCAGGGAACCATGCAAATAAGGCTCATCTCAATCCAGCTTTCAATGCTGCAGCTCAAGAGAAATCTGGATCAAGCACAAGTAATGGAAATGATCAGAAGTCTAGCCAACAGGATGTGAAAGAGGGCAGTAAGCAGGGTTCCTCAGAGATAGGTTCCTTTATCTAGCGGAGATAAAGACCAAGGTACTTCTAGTACTACTACAAGCCAGCAGGCTGCAAAGAAAGCAGTAATACAATGTTCCCTTAGAATCTGAGTCCTCAGTAACAAACCTGAGTTGCAACAAAGGATATGAGAACAAAACATTAGATATAGTGAAGCACTAAACCTAACTGCCAGGGTTAGACAGGAAATCTCCATCAGTGTTGGTTTTCAGGTCAGACAGACATCTCTCAGGAATAGCTCTGGCAGAGTTTTAAGGTTGAGGCCAGAAAAACCAAATGTATTCTCTTGTTTTAACAAGGGACAGTGCCAGATGCTGTATGAGACGTGGGGCAACCTTGGATGTATGGACAGACTGGGGAATGAGACACTGGAAAGCAGTGCCATAGAGATGGGCCTGGGGGGCCTATTCAATGACAAGTTGAACATGAGTCAGCAGTGCCCTGGCAGCCAGGAGGGCCAACCCCGTCCTGGGGGTCATCAAGCACAGCATCACCAGCCGGGCAAGGGAGGGGATTGTCCCGCTCTGCTCTGCATTGGGGCAGCCTCACCTGCAGTCCTGTGTGCGCTTTTGGCCAAAACAATGTAAGAAAGACATTAAACTGTTAGAGAGCGTCCAAAGGAGGGCAGCAAAGATGTTGAAGGGCCTTGAGGGGAAGCCATTTGAGAGGCAGCTGAGGTCACTTGGTCTGTCCAGCCTGGAGAAGAGGAGTCTGAGGGGAAACCTCATTGCAGTTACAACTTCCTTGTGAGGGGAAGAGGAGGGGCAGGCACTGATCTCTTCTCTGTGGTGACCAGGGACAGGACCCAAGGGAATGGCCTGACATTGTGTCAGGGGAGGTTTAGGTTTAGGTTGGATATTAGGAAAAGGTGCTTCACAGAGAGGGTGGTTGGGCACTGGAACAGGCTCCCTAGGGAAGGTGTCACGGCACCAAGTCTGACAGAGTTCAAGAAGTGTTTGGACAGTTCTCTCAGGCACATCATGTGATTCTTTGGGCTGTCCTGTACATGGCAAGGAGTTGCACTTTGATGATCCTTATTCCAGCTCAGAATATTCTGTGTGATCCCTTCCACCACATTTTCTAGGATTTTTCAGCCAAGAAGCAGACACAGAAGGCCTTTGCTATTGCTAAGTCAGACTCACAGACACAACCTTCTTTTACTTTCATTTTAGTCTTTTAAGCATGTTATTCCAGCACAGAAAAGACCTTCACAGAATCTAAGAACTCACTGATAGACTGAGACACCAAGAGAAACCACATGCACTCAGATATCCCCATCACAAAGAAAGGCTTAATACTTTCTCCCACACTTCACTTCAAAATAAGTTACTTAATGCACAGCTTACATGTCAAAAGCAATCCCGCCATTTGATGAAGTTCTTAAATGAACAAACTTTCATGTAATCAATACATACTGTTTTACAGAAGCATTTAAAATGAAGCCTAATTCTCTTTATCAGCCTTTTGTTTCACTGTATTCTGGTGCCAGCTTGCTGCCTTGCAGAGTCCTACAGATACCCCAGGCAAAGCTCCTACTTCAGACCAAACAGCAAAAGATAACTCTTAAACTACCCTTCACTGCAATCCATTACTGTGCAATCCACTACTGCTGGTGTACTTCAGACATCCCACTCACTTTAAAGCCAGCCCAGAGTATGGGCCTGGAAGATGCTGACTAACTGCTGTTCTCAATTAAACAAGCAGCAGTCAGAAAACAGTAGTGTCTCCAAAGATCATGCTTTGTAATAGCTTTGAGAAAAGGAAGTAATTTCCATAATTTCTAATTGACCCTGTGAGGACATCTGTCTACCTCTCTACTTTTTACTTATTCTAACGTTGGTTTTATTCCTCTGAAGAAAAGGTTCACTTTATCAGAACTATTCATCATCATTTCAAAAACATTTAAGAAAATCATCTCACTAAGGACAACCTAATTTGCTATGTATTGCATATATTTATGTTTATTTATGTCTGTGCTAATAAGTGGGAAGATAATCAATCATGCTATTCTACAAATTGCTGGACATTAAAAAAGTGTTTCTTCAGCTAGTTCAACTAGAGAAAGTCATTTGATCTTGCTCCACAGTTCAGTAAACAACCTCTTCCTTTTTGCCCTTGCATTCCCCCAAAATCTGAAGGCTCTAAAACAGGATTTGTGTAGGATTTATAAGCATAAATCACACACTGCAGCTCCAAAATATTTTTTCTTGCCTGTTAGATACTTCCAGACACATGTAATCTCCCTACCATTCACCTTCTTAAAAACTTTAAGGGTCCAAGATGACCAAAGTGTCTTGTATTCTCAGCATCAAAGACATGTATTTTGTAAGAACCAAAGAAGTCCCAGGTTCAGATCCAAAGACCCCTCTAGCAACCTGTATCCAAAACCACCCACAGTAACAGGACTTTAGAGAGGAGATTAAGAACCAGGGTGCAAAGTGCCCCCTTTCCCTTCCTGAATCTCTAATGTCTGTCAGCTGAAAGACTTCCTGTGCAAGATACTACTCTTAGGCCTCTTCGCTGCTTTAAGTGAGGGAAGAAAAAAAACCACCAACTGGTGGACATCTATCCACCGGAAACTTCTCTCTTCTCAGGCTATCTATGCTTTTGGTCTCCAAAATACACTATAACAGAGAATATAAAAATTTGGTAACTTGAGGAGCATAATGTGGAGCTTGAAAATGTGGCTGAAACACATCTGGAGAGCAGACTAGTAAGCAAGGTGTCTACAGCCCATTTACTAGCACTGGCCTCCTGCAAAATACCTTGCAGGAGAAAATGCAGATCAATTAATATCCAAATACAACACGTAAAGACACATACTGTGTTAAGAACTGAAGGCATTACGAGCACCTGGAATATGCATCTGCTGTTAACTTAAGGATAAAATAATTAACCATTTAACAGTACCAAACATACACAGTCGAAAATAAACACACTTGATCTGTATAAAATGGAGCTTCAGATTACTCTTGTATAGCTCAACAGCTAGCCCTCACCATGTACTGTCTCGTCATTGGTATAGAGCAAAACCTTCTCTACCTTCAATTCAGCCCTGCACGTGGAAAACAGCAAAAGAAACCCACTGCAAAGTCAAACTGCTCATCTGGGCAAGGCTGACTCCAAGAAGTCATGGGGGTGGGGACAGACACCACTGAAGCAACAGGAGTAGCAGAGCTATGCCTACCCTACTGACTATGTGGACTAAAAGGAGAACACCTGCAGAGCAAAACAGTTCAGTATCTAGGCCCCAACCTCTGCATTTCAGAAGGTGCTACTTCAAACTAGGTTTAGTAAAATGCCATGGATCGAAGGACAGATAGTTAAACCCCTTGGGTACCCTACAGCACATCTTCAGACTTTGTCTCACCTGAAGAAAAACCAACTCATTGTACTACAAGATTGCTCTACAGTGCAAAGAAAAACATAGTAAATGGGACAATTGGGAGATACCTTTCAAAGGCTCACGCACCTACTCTGAACTAAAATTATATTTGGGCCAGGGTCCATTAAATGCATCCAGCAGTCAATGGAAAAAGCAGTTCCTGGGAAGACCAGTAAACAGAGGCTAAAGCTTTCCAGACAAGGCTATAATCCCCTGGGTACCACAGCCAAACATTCATGTTCAGCTCATAAAAAGGTAGAGCAAAACACAAATGTAATTATCCCACTTACCCACCACTTAACTTTTTCCATTCCAGTCAAAAAGGCAACTTTGTGAAATTTCACACTCCAGCTCTGCTCCTGAACTATCAAGACTGATAGATACCCTGAAGAACAGTGGAACAAACCAAACTCCAGGCTGCTGAACACCCTTTCGAGTCAGAAGCTACTGCCACAAAATTCACCCTAAAGCAGGAGGGCCAAAATATGCAAGAGGCTACAACTCCACAATTCTTTGTTTTGCGTGTATTCCTCAGTTATTTGTCACTCTTAGTACAGATGACAAACCCTTCTAATTCCTGCTGAGATGCTCGACTGATGGTTGCCTCCAATTCTGGTGCTATTTAAAGTTATAAGACTAGCAATCAGAAGAGTACAAGAGAATAAGTCTCCTACATTCCCTGACAGACTCAAGGCACCAGAGTAACTAAAACACCCAGCAATGACCTGATGTAGCATTTGATGCCACAAGCTCCCACTGCTGCAGTCAACATCAGCTGCCTATCCTCTAATTTCTTCTCCTTTCCTAGCAATGAGACACCACTATACATAAATCAGGTGGGGGAGGAAAGGGAAGGAAACCTGGTACTCAAAATAGTCCCTTCAAGAGAAGCAATGGAGAACACTGTCTACAAGATTTCTTAAGAGGGAGGACAGCTCAAGCATGCTCTCTGCCTCCTAGCAAGCTCTGCATTTTCCACCCATCAGTTCATACCAATGACAACTCAGGAAATTGCTGCCTCCTTAAAATATATAACGCTTCAGAATTTAGTGTACTGAACATCTGTGTTGCAGCAGAGTTGGGAAGTCTGAAAGCTTTAAAATATACAAGAACAGACACTTTTTAGCTGTTATTACAAAAGGAAGCTTGACACATTGGCAGATATTTAATTTCCCTCCTCCAATTTATATTGAATTTAAGAGCATTCATTTAGCTTTGAACAAAAAGCTACATTCTTAGAAGTTTTACAGATGCTTCCTCCAAAGCACAGCACTAAGATTTCCACCTACAGTTTACATCTTAACATTGGAAAGTCTGTGCTGTATTTGAAACTTCTCCGCAGAAAGGCAGTAGTGCAAAGCCCGGGGCAGACTTTTATCATAAATTTTGACCAGTGCCCCTACTTCAAAGAACATTCACAGCAGCAGTGTGACAGACAGACTGTCACTCAGATCTGTAATGTGTTCTCTGGCTCTCAACAACAACAGTTAAATGGATTTATGGGCACAAGCCATAGGTATGTGCACAACTCCATGGGTTTTGTGAGAGCGTAGGTACAGTTACTTTCAACAACAGCAGGAACATAAGCAAGAAGCCACAAAGCCAGAAGGGCTTTGTCCAGCACACCTCTGGGAAATATGGGGGTTGAGAGCTTAGCAGGAAAATATCTGAGTCATGACTTGGACAATTCATCTCTTTAGTTACTTGGCCAATGTCAGAAAAATTTTGCTTTCTCATGTTACTTTCTCCTCACCCGGCAATGATGTAGGGTGAACTATCCCCATAGCTGTTATTTCTGGGCTAAGTTTAAGGACATCAGGACTATTTGGATAAACTTACACTACAATGCCCTGTAACATTTCTATCCTGAAAGCAAAGTAGTTATTATTTGCCACTACTTCTCACAGAGGAGCCTCTAATGGAGGTTCCAATTTTACTAAGCTCAGACAACAGAGGGGAAAAAAAACCCTATTCCAACAAATTTACAATCCACAAAATAAATGACAGCCGAAGGGGCAAATGGAGAGAACAGTGCATCAGACCTACACTCTGGGTGAAAATTAGGGGCAATAATTTCAGCATACTAGAAGCAGCTTAATCTCCATTGCTCTTAATCTGACACTTATGAAAAATATTAAGTTTTTATAGTATCTTTATCAGCAACATTTTTAATAGTAAGACCTTTGTAAGTATTTCACATTAGAGCATAAACTACTTCCATAATTTTCTAAATGCTGAAGTAGTCACATTTTTAACGTGCCTGACATGCGTAACAGTTAGTGAAATAGTGGGTAGTTTTCTGTATGTGACAACCTTTGTAATTCATCTTTGTAACTGCATGAAAAGTACAATTCCATACAGCTTCTATCTCCTACAGTCTTTCTCTTCAGATTTGCTGCATTTGTAAATTCCTTCAAACACCACAAGAGTTCACAGACAGGCATGTGAACATTTGAGACATCATTTCTCCTTTAGCCAGTTCACAATACAAATTAAACAGTGCCCCACAGACTGTTTGCTTTTCACAATCTTTCATAAAGCTTCCAATGAAACCACCAAGATGCTTACATTTCCAGTATGGCTTTACAATAAAAATAATTTACAGCAACATTGAAAGACAGATTAAAAGGGAAATTAAGCTGATTGCTTGTGCACTTTATTTGATACCAACATTATTCTGCAAGCAGTGCTGACAGTACTGTCACTACATATGAGATTTTAGAGAAATAAAGAAAAACACATACGGCTGACTCCAGGTCAAATCTGTATCTTTAAAAATGTCAGGCTATGCAGCACAATGGCACAGACAACTATTGCGAATTAAATTCTACTCTGAAAGAGATCTCTCAAGACAAGGAAGCTGGCAGAAATCAATGCAAAGCTCCTTGGCTTGCAATACAACTCCTTTTATTGGAGATGGTAGAAGAAAAGGTTTGGTAGATGTTTCCAATCAGTGCAGTTCATATACAAGAACTGTCAGCTGTATATTAATGTCAACTGTAGACGATTCAATCCCAGTTCACCATGTCCCTTTCCTTACTCAAAGAATCTCTAAGCCCACATCTTTCTTCACTGCCTCTGAACAAATGCCATGGATTGATTAGAAAACAAGTGAGTCAATTAACAGTAAACAGTGCAATGCTCTACAACTAATTGCATTATATTGTGAGACACCTGTCATTTTTATAAAGTTCTAAATACTCCAGAAAGAAATTTTAAAATTGGATGCTCTACATCTACATTTTATAGCAAGGATTTTATAACTAGAGACAATCAGATTACGTTGGGACTTTTTCGTAATAGGCTCTATTTAAGCACATATTGTGAATCTAAAGTGCTTTTTTCCAGCTGTCAAACAAAGAAAACGATCCTTTATTATTGCCTAACCTGAATATATTGAGAACACCATCCTAAAGCATACTGGTTTGAAAGATTTTATTTTTTTTTTTGTGAGAGAAGTCACAAAGTAGTACAGAAAATATAAGCAGTGTTTCACAAAGGTTTACCTTCATAGTTTTAAAAGACGTGTTGCGAAAATGCAGAACAAAGCAGCACAAAGTCTAGGCTAAGAAACGCCAATGAGTAGATGTAGAGTTTCCTGAAGTTTGAAAGAAAACAGCACAAATTTTGAAGTGTGGTATATATTAAATTGTGCTATGTTTCCCAAGGACTATAATAGGGGAAGAAATCAGCTTTAGTCTGCTTAACCCACCAGCTACAGATTAACACCATCAAAACAAAATGCAATTCGGCAACATTATCTTCCTTCTGTGGCAAGGCACACTGATGAAAAGGTATAAAATACTATTTCTTATTGATCGAATATTACACACAGAGAACTATAAAGAGAATATAAATGCGTGCATGTAGCCCCAAAGCAATAGCTCTGAAAACTGCAGTGGGGAACTCTACATGGAAACTTGAAGCTTCTAGAAACAAAAGGCGAGAGAGAAGAAGAAGTAAGTCTTTGTGGTAACAGAGATGAAAACAGTACATCCATTCATTATGGATGAGTACCTGGATGCCAGAATTTTACTTTAGGTTAAAGCAATCTTTTTCCTGCCTCTCTTGTTCCCTGCATTCCCCTTCTTGAGCTCCCACAATACTGGTCAATGTTTGCTTGAATTCCAGGGCTCCACTCTCGCATTTAATAGTCTACATAATCTCAAATATATAACTCTAATTTCATTGTTTCTTCCTTATTCCCAGTGCTCTTCAAGAACTAAAACTTTACCATCAAATTAAGCTGATAGCCTTCCTCAAGCACTCTGTATGAGTAGATGCAAAACCAAAAACTGTTTTAAAACTATTTAAGAAAATAAAAGCAAATTTTAAAAAAGCAAATAAAAGATGCTAACTTAGTTCAGCCGAGCCACTTCTCCAATTTCTACCATCCATCACTGTTCTAGCATCCAGAAGTTACACTGTTCTACTTTATACAGAAAGGGCCATATCCTAAGAAATCAAGCAATAAGAGAGAATGGTTTACAACATTTGTCATTTGTTCTTAGACTATTCTGACTGTCAAAACAAAAAATGGATTCAGAAAAGTTAGAATTTCATAGAATCATACAATGGTTTGAGTTGGAAGGGGCCTTTAAGGTCATCTAGTCCAACCCCACTATAATAATCAGGGATATCTTCAACTTGCTCAGAGCCCCATCCAGCCTGACCTTCAATGTTGCCGGAGATGGGGCACCCGTCCATCACCTCTCTGCACAACCTGTTCCAGTGTTTCCACCACACTCATTGTAAAAAATTTCTTCCTTGTACCTAGTCAGATCCAATAATTTCCACCAGCTCCAGGAACTGGAATTCAATGGCAAAGAAAATCATTTAAACACAGAATAGCTGCTGACTGGTAATATTTGGTGATTTATTTCCTGCCCTTCCATTTGAACTTGGCCTTATTAATCAATTCCCTCTCAGCAATTCACAGGAACCCTTACACCCCAGTTTCTCCTCTCATTGTTTCTGCCCTCTGATCCTCTCTCCCCTTCTCACATCTTCCAGATAGCATCTGCTTCTTTCTTTTCCAAAACCAGAAAAAATACAAATTTTAGCTGACTTATACCTACAGTTTCTTTAGCTTACATATACAAATACTAAGCTTTTGTCTATTTCTTAACTACCATCTTCAACATTGCTTTCCCAAGTCTGTTTTCGGTACCAAAGCATATACACAAACCAACATAAATAACTTTGGGCAGTGAAACTGTAGTTGGATCCTGAGACTTCCTTTGGAAGGCAAAAAAATTATAAAATGTCAAATGTAAAAGCTGCATACCCTTTTCTATTTTTTCCCTCTGGAAATTAATCTCAAGCACACTTTGTCCTATTGATCCTGAATTTCAAAACATCCTACATTCCTGACATTCCCAAAACGTCACCAAATCTTGTAGAAAAATGAGAAAGTTGGTGGGGCTCAGAGCACTGCACAAAATGAATTTCTGTGCAGAAACAGAGTCTCGGGCTGAACTTCATCAAAGCCACATCTCACTGAGATAACCTCAGAGGAAGCATTTCCTCTGCTATCAAGCCATACATCGTGTTGGCAGCTTTTCTTCTTGTAAAAATTACTTGTGTTTTGTTGAGCTGACAACTCAGAGGCATCACCTCCCTGAAACAGATCTCTACCAACACATCCTGGCACTGGGAGAGTCGATGCCACCACCACGTTCAACCTGTTACAGAGGCTTCCAGACACAGCAAAGGTAACAATTTGGTCAAGCTTAGCCTTGGAGCTGCCCAAATTCCACCACCAGGGACAAAGAATAGAACTACCAAATACAGGGCAGGCAACCACCCCACTATGTGGGGTATGGTCAGAAGATGATTAAAAGCTTAGATGATTTGCTCAAAAAAATCTAGCATTCTACAAAAAAAAGCACCGTAATAATATCTCAAAATTCTCTGTTTCCCCATCCTCATCCATCCACCAGTACTTTTCCAGAATTTTTTTGTGGAATTATCAACAGCTCAGGAGTATTACAGGAAGCAAAACAACAATTAAGTGTTGTTTGATTTCCCTATGGGAAGCTGACAAAACAATCTGTCTGCTGTGCATTGAAAAGATTTACATGAACGCATGAAAGTGATTAGCATAGAAAAACTCAACAACAAAGGTATATTTTCCTTATTGCTGGTTCCCATAAGCCTCACAAAATACTGGATGCTAACCAAAATATCACAGGAACCTATAAATCACAAGCATAACATACAAAAAAAAAAAATAAAAAAGGAAAACCCAGGAGCAGTTACAGGCATAATCAAGATGGCCCATCTAGAAATAGTAACTTTTCTTAGTCCACAGTTTCTTTTTATGCGCCTACACACACCTACATTTTCAGGAAAAGATAAAACATTTGGGATATACAGAATGGTTTCATGGAATGGGTTGGTTCTGCAATGACCGTGGCAGGTGGCTTCAAATCACACTGGGTAGTCTCCCATGAACACCAATTCTACAGTGCTGCATTACAAGGTCTCAAACCAATAACCTCAATTTTTCGGCTTCTAGGTCCCCTGTCTGTAAAAACACAGACAGAAACAATTGCTCCACAGGGGCCTCATTAGGCTTAATTAACACCTGTGTGAGATCTTCAGATAAAAGGACAGGTGTAATTACGCAATCTGAACGGCTCCTTGCATAAGAAACCTTGCATTAACCCTTTCATAATTTGAGCTTTTCAGACTCCGTTCCAGATAAAAGACTCTCACCCACTGGAGTCACCTCTTCATCTTCTCATTTCTAAAGCAGATGAAGCCCACCATCTTCCCTGTTTTAACAAATGGGATCCTGGAGGTCTTTTTTTTTTTTTTTTTTTAATCACTATTCCCCACCTTCCATCCTTTCTCATATGCACTTTAGCTTTCCACACTCACAATATTCCTTTCATCCTGGCTCTGAGCTCCTGGCAGTGTTTCAGGTGTAAGAACTATTGTTCCTCAAGCACACGGGACAGCGGGTAGAGCTGCATATGAGGAGGTCAGCAGAGGTCAGAAGGGGGAAGAACAAAGGCTCTCTAAGGAAGTTCCACAGCTCTTTAACTCCATTTTGGTGCCCACTTCAGCAAAGCAGTTATGAATGAGACAACACCCCATCAGCCACTAAATGCAATCAGAGGCCTGGCTGGATTGTGCTCACAGAGGAACAGCAGTGACCACCCAAAAACAGCCACTGCAAGAAGTCCAACCTCCTCCAGCATGCAGATCCACAGAAGAGCCTCTCAAATGCCCAACCAGAGTGGAATGAAGCAGTGCCAAGGCACCTTCACTGGTCCTCACACTTCAAGCTAACAGACTTGAACATTTTACGTACAGGCTCACTGCCTTTCCCAGCCTGAGCCCATGAAGTGCCACTGCCTCCAGCACCACCTCCCCCTGTTCAGCAGAGCCTCCAGAGGCTGGAAATGAAAGCTGGCAGACCAGTGTCTGAGTTGACAGAGCCAGGTGGGAAGGGGAAAGAGGAGAAAAGTGGGACTCTGATGGATGCACAGCTAGAAACCGAGCTTGGGGAGAGGGATTTGGAAGGGATTTGGAAGGGATTTGGATATTGCCATGCTCTCCAGAGGGGGTTCAGAAAAGCAGGTGCTCCAGAAAGGATGAGAGATCTTCCATTTTCATATGAACCCACACACAAAAGGCAGAACATATTTCAAGTGTGATCCTGTTGTAGACCCCAGAATTGCAGCTCGCCAGGTGCAGGTTCTGCTTCCAGCCCCTGCAGCACATCTCCTGCAAGCATGTAAAATAAATGCATTAAAGCCTTCTATCTTTTGTGGCATGCATTAGCTACAAATGAAAATTTTGCAAGAAAACAGTTTTTATTAGCATACAGCTTCACAATAACTAATCTGTACTTTCTTTGTGAGTTACAATCAAATAGCATTGCTACAGTAGTGAATCTTGCTATGAATTTCACTCCATGCCAGTACACCCACACAACCTGTTTTACCACAGCAAAATAAACATTTCTGTCCAGCCTTCCACCTTGACTCTGTCCAGCGGCATCCCCTGCTACTGAAATTGTTTGAGCAGATTGCCTTTGAAGTAACAAGGAATATGTTAATGTGTCTGTTGTTTACAGCAACCTCTATAAACACCTAATTTTTTTTCCCCTTTCAAATATCTCCCACAAATGCAACAGAAGAGAGCTGAGCTGCTTTCCCCTCCCACGCCCATTCAGCTCCTTTTTACTTTACCTCAACGGATAGCTTAAGGAGAACTGTGGTAAAATATGTAGATCAGACAGATGGCATTTGCTGCTCTTTTCTCAGTCCTGCTGCTCAGTGGTTTTAAAAAGCCAAAATAATTCATTACTTAAATAGTTGCAGGTAGATTCTGAGTTGCACTACAACTTTTTCTTATCCATTTTGGAGGTGGAATTATTTTATTTACATGAAATATCAGAGCCTTCCACCAGAGCAGAAAGAGAAACTGGATTAAAACAAGACACCTGAAATAACTGACTTTTGTCCTCTGCTTTTAAATTTCTCCTCAACAAGCACAATCTTCTCCCAACTTTATTTTAACAGATATGAAGAGCAGCTGACATCTGCACTTCCTGGCTGCAGCAGTGGGGCAGGATAGTTTGGTTGTCCTTTTATGATTCTCTTTACATTATCCACCACCCCCAACCTAGAGTATGCTTATAGCTCCTCCCCACAACCAGAACTTTTCTCTTCCCAAATTATATCTGGCCATTTTTTTCTCTAATATATTAATAAATAACCAATTAAGCTATTTATACACATACATATATATCTATGGGTAGAGTGCAGGTACACATACACACACACACACGTGTGGCCATCCTCTTGAAAGTCATGGCTTCCTTGTCATACACTGAAAACTATTTATCTTTTCTTCCTCTTTTCTTTGTATAAAGCAAGTAGCAAGGTTAAAATATAGAAAACCATTGTTATTTGGTTACAAAGCAATGCAGAAATAAAAAGTTAAGCCAATAGATTTTACTCTGAAATATCACTGTTTGATAAGGTTTACTGGAATCTCAGTTAACCAGCATTCAAAGTGCAATTTAGGCAGCAGTCATTTCTAAGCAAGTTGTTCCTTAGTGATAAAAGACATGCAAATAACTTTTATCACGTTGTTTACTAGAGGCTCCATATTTCCACACATATCTGCTTCCAAACAATAAGCTCCCATCAAGTTAGTGTTCCATCAAATCTGCCAGTTGCAACGCATTTGGTGCTACAGAACAAGCCGACACATTGCATAAAGGTCAAGTGGAAAAGTGTCCCTTCCACTACATCAATGTCTAGATTGGTAAAGGTCACTCCATCCAATAATTGCTACTACAGAAAATAACTTTGTTGTAATCTACATCACAGAGAAAAAAAAACAAGTTCAAGTACTTAATTTTTTCCCAAGACATGACAAACTAACATTACTGTCATTTCATGGCCGGAGTTCAGTGGGCTTTGGAGTATTTAATTAGAACTCGAAGGACTGTGGTATGGGAAGTGATGATACACCCATTTTATGGACAGCTCACCTGAAGCAGACTGAAATACCTTGCCTAAAGTTAAAGTATCAAAAAGCAAATATGATTATATAGACTGTAACATAACAAAAATAAAAGGAAATCTGTTGTGGGTTTCGGTTTTTTTTCTTTCTTTTAGCTCCCTATTCCTGTCTTATCAAAAAAATTTTCTTCTTCAAAAAGTATCATTTAATCATTTGTAACATCACAGTGTGTTGTGAAATATAAAATTAACATATACAAATACAGAAGTTAGCATCAGGCGACTTTAATGCTGGAGCTGAAATCCTAAGGCAAAGTGACCAACAAAAACCCAACCTACACAGACACATGACCCTTGTCACCCAAGGAGCCTGGAGTTGTATTGTGCAATGACGGAAGAGAAGGGAAAGGAAAGTGTTCAGGTTCTCCTCATCTCACTACATCCCTCCACCACTCAGTTCACACACAACTCAGTTCATTCTCAGCTTCCATTACTAACAAAAAGATTAAAAATTGAACACTATCACTGAAGATTCAGATCCTGTATCATCAAGACAAGTTTGGAAGAAATTTGGCAGTTACTGGGAAGAGTGGTAGAAATATTTAAGAGTTGACTCTAAAACAAGCAAAAATAAAATAATCCTGCAATCAATGCCCTGATTGTAAGCACTGGGCTTCCATATTTACTGCAAAGCAGTTTAGGTCTTACTAGATTTTCCAGATAGTAGCTGAATAGAACTAAAAACTGCCTGCATCCTAAGCAAGCTTTACATTAAAACAAAAAGAAACAACGTTCTGTTAAAGAAACAAGAAGTTAACCAGAGACAGCTGCAACTCTGTCCCTAAGATACAGAATAAACATTAACTACCTGAATGTTTCCAGAATGAGACTAATGGAAATTAACTCATCATTAAGAAGAGAATCAGGCCATCCTGTCAGTAAGTACTCTAAGAGATACAGTAACAGGTATCTGAAACCACAAAGCATTATCTCTCTATTAAAAAGAAAAAGTCTGGTATAGCACAGTAACATGTATCTCCTTTCATAGGTTTTCACTTCCACAGGGAAGAGAAGGCTGGAAGCTGGCAAAGGGACAGGGTGGCCTTCTTCAGACCTCCTCACTGCCACTTCAGCTGCCACATGCAAGAATGGGAGTGATGTGTGTTTTACCCTCTGGCATGTTTCCTAAGCGTGTCAAATTCAATAGTTATTCAAATATATTCAATAAAAACACTATCAAGACCTTAGAAAGCCACAATGGTTTCTTCAATGACAAGCACCACGAATGATGGCAGCATCAGAATGTTTGGCTGCAAGCAGCTGCAGTAAAGAAAACCCAAAAGACAAGAGCTTCTCAGTAAGAGACAGAAAATATAATTTTTAAGTGTTTTAGGCTAACGAAGTACTGTGTTTGATGAATGTCCCTCAATGTGTAGATGCTTTAGCTGTAACTGCATTGACACAATACAATATTCTGGAGAATACCACCTGCCCCCCCATTCTGGAAGAAGTTATTTGTTTACTTGGAAACTTCATCAAATAGATGCATACTGTGTAAACAAAATTTGCCCTTGGCCAGCTGTCTCCTATCTGAAGAGGTGAAAGCTTATGGATCCAGAACCTAAATATAAAGAATCTGATATCCACTGAAGCCAGTGGGATTCTCAGATGCGCAGTCTATTGGCAGGCTGGAGTGGTTACATGAGCCTAAGTTGCAGGGAAAAAAATTATTTTGCTTTATAAAGGCCTAAAAAGAAAAGTTTATAGATGCTACCTTATACCTTTGCCAGCACAATAAGTACATACAACAAAATATGGGCATATTACACCAGCAGAAGAAATCAAAACAGTTCTTGAAGTGACAAGAATTGCCAGACTAGATCAGACCCAGGTCCATCCAGCACCGGATCCAGCCTGCAGCAGTGACAACTGGATGTTTCAACTCTTCAAAGGATGGAGAGAAAAGCCTACAGGGCAGCCTGCCAGCCTCTGCAATACTGCAGCCACCTCTGGTGCTGGGAAATCCTACAGACCTCTTTCAGCAAGCTTCACGAATTACCAGGCTGCTATGTCTTATATTTAATGCAATTATGCTATGATGAACATTTAAAAATAAACCCTCAGACAAAATTCCCTCATACTAACTTTCAGAAAAACTTTCCAGAAATAACTTTGTTAAACACATTTAGGCAGAAGGTAAAATCAGGTACAATAGGCAATGTGTCAAATACATGAAAGAGTATAACAAAAAATGCAACAAAGTATTTGCATAAAGTTTCAAAGAAAGTAAAATTCTAATGCTATTCCTTAAAAAAAATTCTTATTGAATACTTCCCTCTGTACAACTGCCTTATCTCCTACATTATATCCCAGTAACTGAGCTTCACCAATGATCAAAAGCCTTTGTTTCAAAAAAAAAAATTCTACAGAAGTTCTCTCTGACGCCACATCATTTGCACTGTCATCACATTCACCTTCTTCCTCCACTGCTATTAAAAAAGATAATTAGCATAAAAGTCAAAAAAAGTGAGAAATAAATTCTGTTATAAGCAGCAAAAATACCTCTTGTTCAATTCAGGCATTCCTGGTAACTCCATCCCGTTTCACAAATCTTCCTTTGGAAGCCAAACAAACCATTATTGGTTCTCATACTTAACCTGACTCTTTAAATTGCTTATTGTCTAAAGAAAGGATTAAGGTACTCAGATATTAAGATATCCTCTAGCACTGCAGCTTCTTCTCCTTTCCTAGTTTGGCTTTATTTCTAAAACAGCATCTGCTGGGGCTGAATTTGCACAGTAGGAGCCCTGGCAACTCCTCATAGCCAAGTTTAAGGCAGTAAGCAAATAGCTGTTTGACAGCCCTTTTGCCAGGAAGGTACCCCAAGCAGAGTATTTCTGAATGAACAAGTGCAAATCACTGGAGTACAAAATCCACCCAGAGACAGCAGTTCTGACAGATCCGTATTTCCCACTGGCATCACCCTGGTAATTAGCACTTCCTTGTCCACTATGGTCATCCCCACAGTTTTCAGTAACAAGCAGCTGACCAATAAAGGAAGAGGCCATTTAAATACTGACCAAAAACCAAGCATGGCAAGAGCACCATCTGCACAAAGACTGTGCACAGGCAGTTCAGCTCTGAACACATCATAATACTGCTGAACATATCCCAAATCTACAGGATGTTTCTCAAACAGGTATTTGAGGCCAAATTAGCCTCCTCATCAATAGAAGGAAGCAGAATCAATAGGTTGGAAGGTACCTCAAGGATCACCTGATCCAACCTCTCTTAGAGGTGCACAGTCTAGACAAGACAGCCCAAGACCCTGCCCAGCTGAACCTTAAAGGAATCCAACATTGGGAAATGCACCACTTCCCTAAGGTGATTATTCCAATGGCTGATTGGTCTCATTGTGAAAAATTTTCCTTGCATCTAACTGGCACTGTTACTCTCTAGGAGTAATCAGTGCCCATTACTCCTTCTCTTTTCATGTGATTCCTTGCAAAAAGGGACTCTCCATCTTCTTTGTAGCCACCTGTTAAATATGGGAACATGGTGACAAGGTCTCCCCCTAAGCCTTTTTTTCTAAAGGCTGAACAAACCCAGTTCCCTCAGCCTTTCCTCACATTGAAGGCTTCCAGTCCTCTGGTCATCTTTATGGTCCTTCGCTGGACCCTCTCCAGCCTGTCCACATCTTTTTTTGTGTAGCAGGGACCAAAACTGAACTCAGTATTCCAGGTGTAGCCTGACAAGTCCTGAGTAAAGCGGGAAAAAGTTGTAAAGCAGGACAGCCATGAACTTCATGAGAGTTGGCAGTGATGAAATATTCATTCAACTTTTTGACCTTACCCTGAGCTCCCAAGAACATCCTTTGATTGGAAATCAGCATAGCACCAGCTTCATCCTAACCTTCAAAAGAAGTCTGCAGCAGTTAGTTAATCTTGGCTGAGCAGAATATTAACATCAATGAAGTCTCTCTATCTCTCTATTGCAAGTTGGTTTGGGTTGTTACTTTAAACCCCTTTGCATAGAACGGATGATTGGTATTTTTTGCGACTTTTAACTGACCTCAGAATCATTTGTCTACTTGCTTGGAAGCCAAGATGATAGGTTTGCGTGCTACACATCACTTCAAAAAAGACCTCCAACTGTCAAGAGTCAATTGGCCTGCAGATGAGAACTCAGAAAAAAAATCTGGTATTTCACACAGTTTTCTTGATTTTTCCAAAGGTTATCCAGTCTACTTTGGTAAAGGGAGCCTTTCTGATTGCCTAACAGGGCTGTAAAAATGCTTTCTTTGCTTTCCCGAGGATACTTAAAAGTTCTGCACTCCAGGTAACATTCAGCAATATTTCTTTTAGGTCGCCATTGGAGATGCCAGGAACAATGTGTGCTGTTGCATTACAAGACGGATAAATCTTGGATATTAAAAATAGACTTTGGTAATTCTGGGCAGATGTGAAGTGTAACTTTGTAATGGATAGTGGAAAAGAAATTAGGATTGTGTAAAAAAAGCATGAGAAAGAAGACACTCCTTAGATCTAATAGGCATCAACAATACATACCTGAACAACCAACCATCCAAACAACTCTTCAAATGACTTCCTATAGACAAAGAAATGTGAACCCTAAAGGCATCTGCCTTACATGAAAGAAATTCAAAAACCCCTCATCACTCTTGGCTAAGAACACAATAGCTTCTAGGATCCTGCTCCAGCAGTGGGGAAGGCACACAAGCCACTGAGCTGCCCACTTCTGTTGCAGCAAAAAAGGATTTGGGAAAGCATAGAGAAGGCCAGGCAGCACACTGGCCTCCAGAGCAGGGAACTGGGAGCACAGAAGTTCACTTTTCTAACAGAAAGAGAGGAAAGGTTGCCTCTTAGGAAAGGGAGAGCCAGGAGTGTTTAGGATCAAGGAGGGTACGCTTCCCTGAAGAACTGATTTTCCACCCCTCCTAACTTCAGAAATCAAAATTGATTTTGTAAGCAAACATTCAGTTTGCTATTAGTTGCTCTTATCAGCATTCACTCTGAACAATTAGAGGCACTCATAAGGAGGTTTCTATTAAGGAATTATATGTTATAAAATTAAAGCAGGGAGAAAACGGGCTTCTAGAGAAATTAAAAGCAGGCACAGCATGCAAGGCAAACTTGGTCCCTGACTTCAGAGAGACGGGAGAAACGACGCTGTTGCTTGCACCCAAGGGAGGCCAGGAAACGTGGCAAACATCACTAATAGCACAGTCCCTACAGGAGCATACATGGAGGTACAAGAAACCGCTCAGCACAGGCCTGTTAAAGTCAAAGTTCAAGTTTGCTTCCTTCAAGCTTCAGCCCAGAAGATGCTTGTCCAGCAGAACCAGGACAGCTACGTTATCCCGCTGAAGGATTCCAGCCCTCACCAGACCTACACCTCCTGCAGTTATCACAGAACTGAGCTCTGGCTTGAATAGCAACTGAATTCACTGGTTTTTCCTCATCTGAGCAAAAGCAGCATTTTTCATGACACTTTAACAAGCCAAAAAAGGTTCATTTCATGTTTTCTGACATAATGAATATTTTTTTCCTACATTCAACAAACAAGTGCATCACAAAGAAAGTAAGTCAAATACAGCTCAGCTGCTTTGCTGCCCACACTGCTCCCAAGTAACTCCCATTTGTTTGCACTGGTGAGGCATTAGCCATTCACACACAGACAGGCAGCCTTGCCTTCTCCTTGCTTGATTGAAAAGGAAAGGATTTCTTGTCTTTTTTTTTTTCCCCTGAGAGAAGCAATAACAATAGAATAATCTTAGCATGTAAGGCTGCGCCTATATATTCAGCCTGAGTGGGTCAGTCAATACAACATGTATGGAAAGCAGGAGCAGGGCAGAGAGAAACTCCTCCTGTATACAGTCAGGCGGGTTCACTCAACAAGCAAAGTGGCAGCAGTGCATGACATGGGGAGTAAAGATTATTTGTTTCTCTGCCAGATTTCTCTCCTCCTTCCTACTAGGAATTTCATTAATGTTTTCAAAAACGTTCCAAAAAAAAAAAAAAAGTAAGAGCCATTTAAATGAAATAACAGCATCTTATATATTCCTCTTAATAAGTCCTGGGAGTTTCAGATGGGGAAATAAGCACCTGAGACAGGAAATATAAGACTGCACAAAACTCAGACTTCTCTACAGGCAGACATGAACAGATGTGTGATGGCAGAATAATTATATCAGAAAACCAATCTAGTAGCAGTGCTTCTGCGCAGTGCTCTGAGACAGAATTAAATTTTAATTCTGAAGAAATTCTACTTCCGACTTTTTTTCCCCAAAAAAACTTCTGGTTTTATCCTCCTCAGCATCTTCAGCATTTCCTTCCCTGGAAGATCTTGTCATTTTATACAACATTATGAATTTTATTTTCTTTAATACATACATGTTGAATCTTCTTACCCTAGGTTCTGCAAGGCAAGTGACATAGCCTGACCAGAACCTCTTTGTTCAGAACTCCTCACTATCTGAAAATATTTTATTATTAGACAGAACTAGAATAACCAGCTGTTGAAGCCTGACTGTAAATGGGGCTATTTCAGCTCTTGCTCAAACATGTTTTCTCCACCACATAAAGGTCATAATTAAAATATTTCAAACCAACACCCCTGCACCTCAATATGAATTTGAGTCTGATTTTAATTATTGCTGTGCACTTAGAAGAACTGAGCTTTTTGTTTTATTCCTTTTGTTTGTTCTTAGAAAGGCCAGGACAGCAGATGGTCTATGAACATAGGCAATAAAGCATAGCATTCGGCCTATGAATACAGAAGAGCAGATACTGCTTGTACACATTTGAAGGAGTTCAGAATCAGTGCAGCTTCCTTAAGTCACCAGGGCTACTTTCTCAAACCAGTAAACACAAGACCTCAGCAGAACTACTAATGGGCTATTGAGCTTTCTGCTTACAGTTCACCAGTTTGACTCTTGCTCAGATTAAGGATTGAGAAATCAGTTCCCCTTGAGTGGTATTTGATAGATCAGGACTTTTCAGCAATAACCCGACTAGTAGGCTTTGCACTGTGTTATGGGGTACAGCAGTAGTCTTTTCTCTCCACATTCCTATGTGCTCGTAATTAAGAGAGACATTTAATTTTAAATGGCTCCCACTGAGAAAGTTCTTGCTGTCACTCAGGATTCAGACTGAAAAGAGCCCAGCTTCAGCCCAGTGCAGAGCTGCGGCCAAAAACCATCCCATTACACCATATGCTTTATTTACCAAAAATGAAAAATGCATGAGAGCATTTCATACTCATTTGATAACACAAGAAAAATTAACTTACAGGTTGTATTGCTGGGGGGGGGGGGGGGGGCCGGACANNGCAAACATACATTTCACTTGAAAACAATAAAACTCTTAGGACTAAAAATAATTTGCTTCAAAAACAGATAAAGTAGAATTAAGTTCCAGAATCGGGCTGATATTCACAACCCTATTCATATGCCTTTTTTTTAATGCCATTATTCATTTCAAATTATGCACAATTGTAGAAGTGCCAGACCACTGGTGTGACTGCATGGCTGATCTTCACCTCTATAAGGAAAGCTAAAGAGGGGAAAAAAAAAAAAAATCACACCATTTAGTGACACCAGCTTTTTCACTTGTGCTTTCAGAAGAACTTTGCAAATGAAAGTTCCTCCAGAAGTGTCTAAAAATATTTTCTATTCCAGCAACATCTGTTTTACTGCCATTGGTATGCACAATGGGAAATTCCAAACTACTTGCTTTTGACTTTCCAATTTTCTAATAAGTGATCAGTATTTCTTTTTCATAAAAAGAAACCCTTCCTAGGTAGTGATTTTAGTTATCCGTATGTTCTCTTGGTTATTCAGATTTAATGAAGCAGGTAAAACTGGTAATTTACTCAACATTATCAATTACCAACTACTACAAAGTACAAAGCTGACGGTTCTAGAGAAGCAAATGTCATATTCTCACTGTGAAGTTTCAAAGGCAAGCATGGAGTCCACTATTTTGCAAAGCAAAGCTAGAGGTGTCTTTTCCCCTTACACACATCACAGCACCACACTATTGCCTATAATACATTTATCACAGCACCACAAAACAGGTAGCACAAGGCTTGTCCTGCTAACTAGTCAGCCAGGGCAACTAGTTAGAACAGTAAGAGAAACTTTCATGCATGCAAACTCTTTCACACCAGTGTGTCTTAAAGCTTTTCTGACTATGGTCAGACTCCTAAAGATATTTCCCTGTGACAAACCTTGTCTGGAAGTCATGGCCCTGAAAAATCCCACACTGAGAATGAGAGTATTTAACTCCAGAAGGCCAACACCTGTACCTATAGTTAAAGACTAATCTCATTTGCCTCACAACACAAAAGGAAGAAAAAACAAAAATTTTCCCACATATTTTGCACAACTGAAATCCTAGAGTTAGACAAAAATCTTATACAACACATTTGTTCAAGAGTGCTTCTTAAGTATTGAAGTTATCTTGTTACTCCTGTCAAATTCAAGATGCCTCCTGTGTGTTCTCACTCAGTATAACTCAAGTACACCAGCTTTTCAGAACACATCAGTTAATACCTCTTTGCACCATGCCCCTTGAAAGTTTCTTCAGGCAAGAGGCAGAAACTGAAATGTCTGAAATTTAGATATTGCAATTCCTGATCTTAGAACAGCTGTGCCTATTCCAAGTTTAGGGTTGGATATTAGGACAGCATAGAAACATTTTAAGTATAGCACATCATGAAAAAAATAAATCAGATTAAAAACAACTCATTTATAAGCAGGTCTTATTCTTGAAGCCATTATCCCAAGTGCGTCAATATATAACACACTCCCTGACACTGGTGCAAGGCAACAGATTCTCAGCATGGTGCCACAGCACATATAAATCCAAATGGGCTTTGTTCTTTACTTCCCCTGAGTTTCTCAAGAAGCTGAATGACCTCTGGAGAGCTTCTAGCCACCCCAGAGTTAAAGCCCTTTCTCCAAGATGTTATTTCTCCTGGGAGTTACTAGCAGGGAGGCATACAGGGGCACTTGGCAGCGCCAGAGGCACACGTGAATGAACACCCACAAATAAATCAGATCAATTGTACATTCTGCCGTGATCTAAACAAAAAAGGCTGCACATCTTTATTTGTATTTGGTTCCAGCATCATGTTGGAGTTACACCTCCAATTCATAGCACCTCACCTTGCTTTTTTTCCAGCTTTGCCATACATCAAACCAATTCAACTTATTAATTTCATTTACTTTTTCACACTTTAAAAAAAATCTCGGTGAGCACAAAGATGACCCAATTACTTTCCACACTTCAAATCAAAACCCACCAGGAACCTTGACCGGTATTAAACTAGTAGGCAAGTTTAAAGCTCACATTACCGGATATCAGTTTGGATGCTCCCACAGTCAGCACTTCCTACAGACTCGCCAAGTCTTTGTCCAACACATGATATTGTTTAAGAATGCTAGGAATTTGAAATTTCCCTTCTTGGCCATTTTTAGTAATGCTTACTGCTACAACCCTATCACTGTCCTAAGAGCACTAAAGGTCTCCATGAAACACCATATTTGCTCCTTTTACCTTTCATGGGCTAATGATAAGAAAGAAACACACAGAAGCTTGCATACGCCAAAGGCAGGGCAGTGAAGCATCAGAGAGCACGGACACATCTGCAGAGCTATGAACACACCCCAGCATGGGCAGTTTGGCCTGGACAGGTGGACACAGAGGAGAGGAGGGAAATCTGAAGAGAAAGCAGAAGTTAATTGACTTGAGGCAATCCCACTTTGCAGAGGAGTTTGGAAAGCAATGGAAGGGCTGCAGAGATCTCCAATAAAAACATCCTGTTAAGGAACCTGACCAGCCACCATCCAACAATCAGCAAGGAGCATTATCATTTCCCCATAGAGGACTCACACTTGAAGATTTTCATGTTTGCTTTCAAATGGTAGTCATGTTCATTCAGCATTTTTTTATCCAAATTCACACAGAAATTGCATTATCATGACATCTAGAAGTCTCTGCCCATGTCCAGTCATTTATTAAGCAGATAACAATTGAAAAGAGCAGGTGTCCCCCTTCCCTTAACACTTTTATATCCTGAGTGTAAGACAAGGGCAGCAAAATCAATTTCTAGTTGTTGGTTGAATTAATAGCCATGCTGTCTCCAGTGGTCATATTGCAAATGAAACACAATTTTCTTCTCTGGAGCTAATATTTCTAAAGAGCTAGGAATAGATAAGTCTGTCCTGAATATAAAATTTGTTTTCAAGTGCAAAGTAAGCAGATGGGCTGGCTGGGTATCAGGAGAGCCATGTCACTCACTCAGTGGGTACTGTCCAGATAGCACATCAACACTTCTCCCAAGTTACACCCATCAGAACCCAATGCTTCAAACAACAAATCAGCAAGTAAGATCTTAAATTACCCATAATTTCTTATTTTGTTCATATTTTTGTCATTGCTTGTTTGTTTATAAAAGACTAGCCAGGTTGTCTGGGAACAGCTTGGCTGCATCATGGACTGAGAAACAGAGCCCGACTACCCTAAGAGGGTGGCCGGCAGTGTCAGTTTTAGACAGCAGATGGCCAGGAGCAGAGAAAGCTTCCAAGCACTCTGTATGCCAAAACTTCAGCAGTTTTTCTTTTGTCAAGCAGCTTCCAGAAACACAAGACATAGCTGAACCTCTTCACTCTGGCCAAAATTAAAATACAGAGCATAGCAGAATCCCATAAAATACTACCACTTCCTAAAAATATTTAGGCTGCACAGTTTCAGCAAGACACTGCATGGCTACGGCAGTTTTGGCTCCAATATTGGCTAAGGAATTAGAGATAGAGAAAACACAACTGCATTTTCAATGCAGAGGTATAACCAGACCAACAGCAAGATCTGGCTCTACCTCAAAGACACTCATTGATGTGAAACAGAACAACTGGTCTAAAATAAGGATTCACATCAAAAGTGTTTCAAGAACCTGTTGAAGATGCATGTGTTTCATATGAAATGACTAAAAGCAAGAATTCAAAGTACCCAGAAATGCATACCAAACCTCCCTCTCATAAGCATTGGTCATACTATTTTACTATGAAAAAAAGTTTTTCCATTTGTCTACCTGACAGCAAGATAAGGAAATTCATACCTTTAAATTGTGACTCCTGCTTAGTTTTGTGATTAAAAAAGCCAAACCCAAGACAATAGCAACTGGATAGGCCTAACACAGATTGCATAAAAATAAACAGTGACGTTGTTACTGCTGCTTGTGGACAGAAGCCAAGATGAAGCATTTGAACAACAGTATTTTGGTCCACAGTTTCAACTAGCACCAAACAGAAAATGGATATGTGCAAAAAGACTTCTATCTTTCCATTTCAGTCTGCTATCTTAGAGAAACACAGACAAGAGAGTAGAGGTGCAAGGCTTGTGCTGCCTCTGTTTTGTTGCAAGGTAAATTAAGTCTAAGATATACTTCACATGAGCATTTACTATCCTTAATCATCCAAACTCTTTTGGAGAGGTTATTTGAATTCATCAGAGTAAGACAAGATAAGCAAGATTCATGCCACAAGGATTTGGGTTTGAGAATTTGTACAGGCCCTTTTTCCCCCCCATCCTCTTAACAGCTTCACAGGAAAGTTATAAAAATGAAAAATGAAACCCAGAAGACTTACCCATGGGTTTCAGGAAGCTTCTACAAGCTTGTGGTGAAACAAGGCAGGCTCTGACAGTGTGGCATAGCAGAAAGCCCTATTTGTTCCATCCACCCCAAATTCATTGACAAGTCAGTGGCCTGCAACTGCAAGTTAAAAGCTTGCAGTAAGTCTCCTGTGCCACAGCAGCTCTGCTCTTCAGCATTCACCACTTTTTATTTAGCCAGCAGCCTCAGCTAGAGAGCTTCACTAAATATACAGCTAGGTTTGAAGATTCAACTTCCAAAGGTACATGCCACACTGAAACAAGTCCAATCCAAAGCAACATGTTCTTCGAGAGTTATTTCCAGATATAACTTCTCTCGAATTCCCTGTCCTTCCTTAGAAAGGAGCCAAGTTGCCTTCATTTCTGCGTCCTGTTATAGCAGCCATCTGTCAAGCAAGCATTTTAGCTCAAAATAATAGAAGCACAGTAAAGCAGGGATTCTATCCAACCCTCATCTACAAACAGCTCTTCCAAGAAAAAAGAAATTAAAAAACAAACAAAAAAGACAACAAAAAGAACAACACACCACCCACCTGCTTGAATATCAAATTAGTTCAAATGTTTAAGAGCTATGACTAGAAATAGTACTTCAAACTGGGAAAAATACTGTTCCAGTTTAAACTGCAAAAAGAAGCTTGTAAAGACCAAACAGCTACACATCTGGCCAGGTGTTCAGAGTTTTTTGCAAAATCCAGGATTTGCAAGTACCACTGTAAGAAGTGGCAAAGGCCTTCCTCTGAGTGCCACTTAACATTTTCAGCCCAAGCATTACTTAACATGATTCTCCCTCATTTACTCTCTCTGCAGTTGCCTTAAAACAAATAGCTGGTTCAAGTGAGCAACAGCACCTCTTATAGTGTAAATCTACAGGAGACTAACAGCTACAAAGTCTTTCCTTCCCCTTCCTATTCTTGTGGTTAGGGGAAAATGTGCAAAATGAGACTCAAACTCCTACACACCATAGGGTTCTGTCCTTGATGCCCTGCAGATCCTAAGACGTGGAAAGGATGATTGGTATTAAGAGGTCTTAAAGAGCACAAGCAAAGAGCAAAAAATAAAGAAAAAACATGCAAACACTATTTCTCTGCAGAGCACACAGCGTACAAGTCCATGGCAGTTCACAAATTCACATAGCTCATCCTTTGAGAACTCACCTAAAATAACTGAAGGCTTGCATGATGTTAAATGTATCTACAGCATGAATCCTTATTGCTGAGACAGGATAAATTTTGCCACCACAGGCATAAATGTTTCTGTGTTCCTCCTGTCATGTTGGACCGATGAGGAGTTGCTCTGATCTGCTCAATGACCTTCACTGAAGAACCCTAACTCTGAATTGCATGGAGGAATTAGCATTCCCTACCGGCTGCAAGCAATGCATCTGCAAAGAAAAATTTTCTTTAAAAAATATTTATAATAATTTAAAAGAATCAGTAGTTCTGCAGAAACTTTTTTCTGAGTAACAAGAGGGCGTGTGAGCCAGTAGTGGAGTTCAGCAGCAAGACTTGGTCCTGACAGGTACCAATCCACTTGCCTCTTGCATCAGGCAAGGTTGAGGAGCTCAAGCAGCGAAGAAAAGGAAAAAGGTTTTCAAATGTTTGGGCAATAGATTTGTACTGAGCAAAATACACTTGCTCCCACTGCAAGCACAACTCCCACAGACACAAAATACACAGTCTTTTTTTTTCCTCCTGTATTCAGCAGTGTGTTTAACCTTGGAGCTGTCAAGCTCCATCATGAATAATGAGCCATGACAACACTCCAAGTGATCCTTGGAGAACAGACCAATTTTTCCTATATGCTATGCAAGGCAAAACGCTTATATTCCCATGGTACAGTACCCACTTCGAAAATATACAGTTATGTGGCCATCAAGAGGAGACCACAAGTAAATACAAGAAAAAAACCCACTTATTTCCTGATATTTCAGCACCTAAAAACAGCAGGAGCAATAAAACACATAACATCCTAATGGCTCCTCTTTAAAATTATACTGGGACTGAGGATATTTGTCTCACTGAATACGCATTTCACACAAGCATTTCACAGCCGAGGAACATCTGCATTTGAAACAACCCATGACAGCTACAGCACGAAGAGAGAACACCCTGCAGGTTTCGCAGCACCATGACCTCTAGCAAACGAGCACCAATGTGGGACACAGGGGTGGCCTCAACCCTGAGCAGCCCCCAATGCTCTCAGAACACATCCCCCACCACACACACATGGCACTGCCAGAAAGTGTAGGAAAAAATGTAGCTCTCTGAATTCCTGATCAAAGCTCCTCTACACCAACACCCTAACCATGCCAAGGCAGGTCTTTCAGAAGGCACAGCACAGGTAACCAAGCAATGGCAAGAGTAATTTCTGCTGTGCACCTCTCAAGCTCAAGGGGAAGAGGAAGACAAAGCAAGTAGATTCACCTAAAGAAAGGAAAAACTAGGAAGAAACAAGTTGAAGACTTAAACAGTCATTCCCTTGTCTCTTAAACAAGAATGGAAGGTTGTGGTTGTCCTTAAAAAAATCAACCTTCATTCAGGAAATAAATGCTAATTCTTTAACATTAACCTGGAAGACACCATGTTCTCTAACAGCTCGAGCAGCATGCATTTGTCTTGTGTTTCTGCAACAGGGAAAAACAAATATATCCTTATTCCTGAGCTGTTTGCAACAAGGTATTTGTCCATGGTTTTGCAGGGGGAAAAGCTTGCCTTTATTTCTGTGTCATTTCCTAGTCTTGTTGCCATAACTGAAAACACAGTGCATCCCTTTTCCCTCTCTGTAGGGGCATCACTTTATTTATAATTCAGTTTCAATGATTACCTTAAACTACAGGAGCTTTCAAAAAGCTCTGTAGAGCAGGAAAGCAACAGTGTCAAACCTATGAGGCTTGCCTTTCCTTAAGGTGTGAAGTTTGCAGTGTCAGACAGCAGAAACCAGCTCTGAGCACTTAGAGGAGTTTTAAGTGCTAACACATCTCCCTCCCACCAAGAGGCCTTCCCTGCAAGACTAGATGACTCTTAAAGAGCTGGAGTTAGAAAATCTCTTGAGTTTCTTGACTACAGTTGAAGCTGGAGAGGAGACTCTACCACCAACACAGTAGTTGCACATGATAACGTATTTATTGGCAATTTAATTTTCCCCTTGGGAGTCTAGCCACATATACCCCTCCTCCACCTGCTCTCCCTCCCCTCTACTTGCCTCTTCCATGTCCAGGGCATTTCACAGCTATTCTCATCACACTAGATCTATCCTTCCCCTGCAGCACTTCCAAATGAGCAAGACCAGTGCTGTCACCACACACAGCGCTACCATCATCTCTGATTCAAAACAGTTCTCCACTTAAGAGAGGCCTCACTCTATTCTCAGTCATTCCCCAAATTACACGATCAGTAATTTTCTTTCTAGCATTACAGTTAAAATGTCCTCAGCCCTCCCCACGCACCATGCCCACTTCTCCCGCTCCCTGATAATACACCACCATTTATGCCCCAGATCACAGCTCTGCACATTTAGCAATTCCATTCCCTGCTAGCAATATTTGGCAATAAGATCCCTTTAAAGAAGGCTAATTAAAGATTTCACTTGAACAGAAATTGGTACTGGGCCGATCTGTAAGCTCTTTAACAAGCTTTCAAACTTCATGCCAGGGAAGACTTTATTCCCCACCAGGAGCAGCAACACAGCTCTAAAAGCAAAGGTGGAAAACTTTGCCACTGCAAGATGAGGAAGGAAGGTCACAGCTTTGATTCTCCTTGCAGCACTGCACCTTCTCCAGGCAAGTCTTACCTTGAAGAGACACTGCCTGCATTTACAAAAGGAAAACTAAGGAAGCCAGTTCAGCTACCATGAAAATAATGAAAAGCAGTCACAAAAGAAACCCCGGCTGATAGTTCTATCAGAAGTGGAACAAAGACCAGTAAGACAGAAAGCAGGTCAAGGACTCAAAAGCCAGGAACTGATAAAATTAAGGATGCCTGATCACATGCATGCATGAAGTGTGTCATTTTCTGAGAACAACGGTGTCAAGATGGACTTCTAGTTTTCAAAGGGAGGGAAGAACCCAAGTCAAAGTCTCTCAAGCACCTCAGCATCTAGTCCCATAACTGGACAAATGTTTTCTGTCTCTGTATGTCAGACTTTGCACAGAAAACAGCAATCCCACCTGTGGATTCTCCTTACCACTTTTTCCCTCTGTGCCCACAACACCTGGTGAAATAGCATGTCAGCCAGACCACTTTTCTGAGGGGAATTAATACAAGATTCTGTAAACCACCCTCTGTGCTAACCAGGTGTGCTAACCCTGCTTGATAACTAGGGTGGAACTGAAAAGGGTAAAGGATGAAGTGATGGTCAACAGACAACTGGTCCTGCTTTGAGGATACAAGACTAGTGTCCAGGAAAACTACACAAGAGCTTTCTGTGCAAGATTCAACACAAGTCACCATTTTTCCCTGCAGTCAATGACTATATGGCATCACATGGAGATGTCACACCTGATACACTGAAATACTGCTGTCAGACTGGCTGACTGCCTGGAGAATCCCAGCTGGAATCTGTGGTAACCATGCACACGGAGTACACAGCTGTTGGGAAGTCTCCAACTGTGAGCTCAACCCACAGGCACTTAAAAAAGAAGAGTTATGAGTGTTACACATGTAAAGCACGCAAATCAATAATGTCTATTTGACAGAGATTAAACCCATAAGTATCTACTACATCCTCAGATTTTAACATACCTAAAGGTTTTCCCCTTTAGGAGATGCCACACTAAAAGAATGACTTATGACAGTAGCAGACTCTTCTCCGATATACAGGCAGGCCTCTAAGAGGCCAACAGCATCGCTCTTGCAAAAGCGCTACACACCAACACCCTAGACACTATTAAAACACATTTTCGTCATCTTGGGGACACCTTTGGGGGCAGGAAAACAGTCGTGGTACAACTGCAAAGCATCACACATTAACTTTGAGAGGCAAACCACAAGTCTGACCACTGCCCAATTCCCAAAAGCTGAGAATATAAAAGTGGCAGGAAAGGAGCTGTCTTTTTCCACCCTTATCCTCTGAATTAGCAATGCAGATTTTAGTGAAACGTTTGCAGGCTCTTCCAACTAAAGATAGATCTAGGAGGAAGAATTTAACTTAGAACCTCAAGATTATCAAAATATGAGTACCTGGACACAGGCAACCACAATAGGAAACAATAAGAAACCCAATGGGTGTTAATAGATGCTCTAATTATTAATGTGCACACACACAAAGCTTATCAGAAGTGCCAAGGCATTTGAAAGAAAAAAGCATTATTCAAAGATAGGTATTTGCCAGCAGCTGTATCACCACCATATTCTCTAGCTGATTTTGATTGAACTCAGCGGACTTCAACTTAATCCCACAGGACAGTATCATTCACTTCTGTAATAGCTACTGACCTTATTTCTGCGAGCCCTGTTGTAGTGTCATGACTAAATGTGGCAAGCAGCAAATCTCACTCTTTCAGCAGCCAGTGCCTGTCCCTTTCTCCTTTTGAAGCTTCCACTCATTTCTACATTTTTTTTTTTAAGTCATGCTGCTTCAAAACAGCTGATCCAGATGGTGGGTATTCGGATTTCAACCTTCCCACATGGTGATGTGGCTCAAGAATATAAAAGCTGTTGTTACCTGCTGCTGACCTACTTTAATTTGTTTCCTGCCATATGACAGCATAAACAACACAGTTCATTGAACTAGTTTTCCACACCTACTCACTGCTATGTAGGAAATACAAAATAAAACTAACAGAGGAAGAAGGAAAGAAAAAAAAGGCAGCATGATCCAATGGGGAGTAGGGAGGAGCAATTCTCACCTCTATCATAGTCATCTTCCTCTATTGCTTTTTCCTGAAGCCTCTGAAGCCGTAAGATCAAGGATTTTAACTATGCAAAGAAAAAAACGTTAATGATGAAGAAGCTGCATTTAAAAATATATAGACTATTAACTTCTACGTAATATAAATTTAATAGATTACTACACCACTACAATGGCCAAATTTTGATTGTTAAGCCCAGTATTTGTTAAGTAGACAGACCTATTTGGAAGTCAGCTGAACTGCAGCTACTTGAGCCAAGCATGGCTTTAATCCAAACACACACAGAGAATAACAAATGGTATTTCTTGAAAAGCAAAGGAGATCGTGCAATCGCAGGATATTTTTCACCCCTTGAATAAACAATTATTAAAGGATTCTGTCAGCATACATCTACTTCTGATCACATTGTACTCAACAGTGTGTTCCCAAGCTCATTCTGACAATTTTTTACCTGAGTTTTGCATAGAACAAATATAAAATCTCCATATGCAAACCACATTTTATTCTGTAAATAGAAATGGAGTATGAATATTTTGGAACAGGTATACTCATGTTATGGGTCAGACAAGAGTGTTCACATGCAGCCAAAAAAGTTTCATTAAAATACAACTTAGGCTCATTTACATAATGTTGATATTTGCATTTTTGCAATGCAAATGCTAGATGAGGAAAAAAAGCAGAACACCAAGAATACCCGAACCACATACAGAGTGCTCTTTCACATTCCAAATGAAACTTACTATAATAAAGTCTTATTTCAAAAGTTTATGCTTCTTTTCATTAACATCAGGAGTCTGGATCAAAGTTTTAAATTTACTAAAAGTCTGTAAGGCCTTTACAAGTTTTTGCTGTTAGAAGAAATTGGTTAGAAGGTAGGTTTAGTCCTCTCCTCATTGTCATGACAGCCACAGCCCAACACAGCTGCAGTTACAAGACTGGAATGTGTTCCTTATTAAATTTATGCATGACCTGTACCAAACAAGCCACTACCAGCACTGAAAAAGGTGAGCCTGGAGAAAGAAGCAGCGTATATTCTCAAAGTCCAAAGCCTGAAAGTGCTTGGGAAAGCACTAAAATCCATACTTTAGACATCCTGTGCTTACAAAAGATTTGCCTTTTCCCTGAAGCTCTTTCATATTCAATTCCCATATTTAAACTCGGAATTGCATAGAGAAAAATAGATACAGCCAGTCAACAACTTAACAGAAGCACTCAGTTATGAAGACTACACACCAACACACAAATCTTTAAATTCAGGGTATCCCTCTAAACGTGGTATGTGAAAGTGGACTAGTAAGAAAACTATAAAAATTAAGCCAGAAAAGTATCCAAAAATATTTGATTAATAAAAGGCTGTAAGATGCTCCAGAAGAAAAACAAACAAAAAACATTGCATACATTCCCATTCCCTCTATGCTTTACTTTATTTTGGTTTTCACTTCCTGAAACTCCAATCTTTTTTCTCTGAGGCTGGTGAGCAATGCGAATGATACTGAAGGGAGGAGCTCTGAATCCTCACCGTAAATTATTTTTGTGGTTTATGCCTGACTTTTTATAGAGTTTTAAAGCAGCCTGCAGTAGGAATGATTCAAGTGACGCTTTTTTCATATACATGATGTATAACAACCATCTATACCGAGAGCACAGCTTTGCTGCTGCTGGCAGTGTTTATTCCATCATGCACCACAGTGGCAGGTCATTTAAAGTCTGCTTGGGTGCCACGGCCCAGGCACGCCCACGGCAAACTGACTGATGCTGCCACTGTAAAGTGCTTTCCATTTGCAGGCTGGGGAGACATTTGGAGCTCAACTAATCAAAGACCTGCTTCTGCTTCAGCGTGGCATGTCCTATATGTGTATCAGATGAAGACCACTTTTTAACTACAGACAAAGCATAACTTTAACGACTTTTGTATTATCTCCTTTTCTCGACTACCGTTGCCTTTGTTCCTTTCTGAAAACTTTGAGACTTACTCATTATCATTACAATAGGAAGGTGCTTCAAATTAAACATACACAAGTGGCTAACCAAGGGCAAAGACATCTGAGGGCACAAATCCCCAATTCTCCATTCAATGAATTAATGAATACAGAAATTAAAGATAGCAATGTTTCTTTTGTGCCTATCAAATAAGCAATACTGAAAAGAAAGAAAAATAATTTCCTATTTTGATTGCACTATATATTCCCGAATTTGCAGTGAATTAGTTTCCCAAACCATCCCAGACCATGGGCACATTGCAATTCCAGGCATGAAACCAAAGAAACTGCTCCATGTCAATGTATGTGAAATCTGTAAATATGAGAACCTAGTTTGAGTTCTACACACCTTACATACGAAAAGAAAGTATTAAAGAGCATCATAAGCCCAGGTCAGATGTCATGGTAAGCAAAGAAAGAATACGTGTTTCTCAGCTTTCTGTCTTACCCAGACAGCAGGTTTGTGCACAGTCTCCCCAGAGGAGGCTGTTTCATTAGGCCTAAAGACAATACAGTGCATCTCAGCAGGTATGTGTTTGAGCTGAGAAGTTACAAAGATCTGAAGTTCTGAAAGACAACCAAGAAACTCGGGCACTAGAGAGACAATTAAAATAAAATTTTTTTAAAAACCCAAAAAACTAATCAAAAAACAACCCAACAAAAAAACTCCAACAAAACCCCCACTACCCACTCAGTGCACCTTGAACAAATTAGTGAAATCCATTGTGTCCATATTAATCTCCAGATTACTGTTTCCTGTGTGCACAATAAAGTCAATACTTGGCTCCTTTGATCAGGTAAGCTCAGAATGTTTTTCCTCCAATGCCCACCCTACCATCATAAAAATACAACACAGCTGACCCTTCTTAAAGTTTCTCCACCCCTCTCCTATAAAGAGCACAGTGAATGACACTGCCTGTATACGTTGTAGGTAAATGTGAGTATATACATATATGCAAGAAGACTCCTGACTCAGCAGCCCGCTACTCCTCTGGAGTGGAAGGGGAAAAGCAAAAACGTTCAGTTCCCACCTGGAAACAGAGAGGGACTTGACCCCCATTTTTCTTCATGTGGGGAGAGCACACTACTTTCACAAAGTTGCCTAATTCCTAAAAATCTTTGGCTCAACTTAAATATTTCCAATTAAAAAGTTTAATGTTGTTAAATCATGATACTTCAAGAAAAGAGTTCTTACCACCCCCTAATTTTATACTACATATACCCCAAACTGCAGACAAAACAGCCACCGGTGAAAAGAAATGGTACTTATTAAGTCAGAAACTGATGTGTGATGTTAGATGAAATGAGAGGATTAAAGTTTCAGTAGAACATAGAATAGGGTACTGCAACAATATCACCTATTTTTAAAGAACCAAACAAAACCTGTTATCTCATTTTTATCATGCAGAGCACGACTGTAAAACTCTGAACAAAGGCCACAAAAGCCAGTAATATCTGAACTCCTACACAAACTTTGATTTTGACACTATAAATAAAAATATTTTGAGGAAGAGGAATCAAAAACAAAGTTAGATTACTGACCTTTAATGTACTGCGGTTGCCAAGCAAGCAATCCTGTAGCACTGGTTCATATTTTTTCATCAAAGTGTCCCATTTATGGTCACTAACAGTAAAGCTACTTTCATAGCCTGAGGTGACAGAAGAGCCAGCAGATGCTGCATCCGAGGAATCTGTAGAGTATGAAAATGTTGCATCTATATCCGAGAGAGAGATGGTTTCACAGTCCTGTAATTTGTCATTCACCAGGCTCTCACATTCATGCCGCAAATCCTCACTGGACCTGGAGAAGCGACACACATCTCCCAAGCGCTCATCAGTTTGTGCCATCTCTTCTGGCTTCTGCAGACTTCCTGTGGTTTTGGGATGCAGAATGATCTCAGCTTCCTCAATAGATTTGCCTTCAACATCATTTACTCCAGAGGCCGAGTTCAGGGAGAGCTGTATGAAGCTGAAACTTGAACTAAAGCTATCATGTGCAGCAGCAGAATGAGAAATACCATCTCTGTTTTGACATTCACAGTTGTTATTCAGTTCTGTCTGATCCAAAGCATACATGTTTGGGGGCTTGCTCACTTTAGTGCTGTGGCTTTTCTGCCGTGTGCAGCACACGGCAGAAGCATCTCCTTTGCCTGTTGTGGCAGCAGGGCAAACCCCTATCCCTGTGCTATCTGACCGTGGACTATTGCAACATGAAAGATTTTCACGGCATCCTGGCGTATTTCCAGTGGCGGTCAATGTTGTTGGCCCATTAGCAGGAACCACGGCACTACTCACGGCACTACAGTGCAGGAATTCCAGGTGATTTTGGCACTGCCTGTGCGGATCACAGCTCTCAGAGCCTCCACAGTGCTGCCTGCCGTGCTGGAGCTCTGCTGGGCTGAACTCTGTGCAGGCACCCAGGGACTGAAACTCGATCTGTCCCTGAGCTTCTGGCCTCATGTATCCAGGTCTTTTTGCCAGCTTCTTTTTACGAAGAGAGCCTGCTGGCATNAAGTGTTTCTGCAGTTTTCCAGGCTTAAAACACTGGAGCATGTGAAACTAGTTGTTTCTGAAATTTCAAGAAGCACGTCGTTTTCCATTTCAACAAAACACAGACACTGACCATACTGCAAAAAGAGAATGCTGTGTGTATTCATTCACTTTCTAAAGAGTTTGCACCTGTTTTTAAGTGAACTCACTAACAAGCTCCTCCTTCAGGACAGAAACCTGGGTACAATGAATCATATCATCTTCCCTGTTCACAGTATCACTCTGCTTTTCCATTCTCAACTTGCTTAACAGCACGCTGAAGCAGAAACTTGCTTTAAGTTTCTCTGATCCAAAATTATTTCAGACTTACAAGCACATTTAAGGTAGGACTGAAGCTGCATACAAAAACGTGAGAACCATGATCACAAAGAAATTTTGTTTATACCCTGCTGTTGCTGGGTGTTCAGTTTCTTGTGTTCATACCCGTGCTTTAACACCATGAGTAGCAAGCGGTTCAGGTTCTGCCATAACAGATGCAACTGTAACACCCTGTGGTTGCAGATGTTGGTCTAATGAGATATTGTACAAGTTGTCATTTAGATTTATGATTCTACCTATTGTCCAAAATGTAAAGTTAAAGCTTTGCATGAAGATCCACCAATCCTAGAAAACTAATAATTCATAGCATTACTGAAGTATTAGCATCATTAAGAAGCAGCCTCTGCTCAGTAACTTGATTTCCTTACACATACCTTATTTATATAGATGAAAAGAAAAATTTGCTGTTTGCAGAGAATAGGAAAACAAACATAAAAAAAAACCCCCAAACAAGATTAAAAGATCACAGTGAACATTAAAAGTGGGAGATCGGAATGTAATGTAATGTCTGTGTTTTCTGTATATTTTTATATATGTGTTACTGGTCAAAGATTACATGATGACTACTTTAATTTTCTCATGGATTTACTGCTAGTTAAAAGGTATTCCATTTGTCTGTCCTGCACAATGGGAATCAATGGGAATACAAGCTCTGCACTATCAACCATTTCGTAACACAAAAAGATACTGACTGGACCTATTTGCCAGAATCACCCTTCAAGGGGACCTGATGCCTAGCTGAATTACGCCCTCTATTAGCTGCCCTCTACTCACTGAAACAGAATCAATTGGGTGTTAGAAGTATTTGTATCACCCACACAGAGCTCTTCCAAAAACATAAGTTTCCGATTTTTTTCTTTACATTTAACATTCCTCTCTAACCGCAACTCTTTGTCAGTTTTTACACTGATAGATATGCACATAATCTAAACTCCTCAGCAGCTCCTAACACAGGCTTCATACACACCTCCCTACGATGACATCCTATACAAGAATTTAAGCATTAGAACTGAAACTTCCCAGGAGAATTTTCCCAACATTCATTACATTCTCTCCAAATAACCTTCAACAACAGCAATTTATACATTTTCCATGTACTAGGATAGTGGCACATCTCACCATGGGACTGCAGTTAAATTTCTGTATTCTGTGTCTTATCACCATAAATTAGAATATCCCAGCAGTCTCTTACATTCTCTTTTGTCTGAGGAAAAAATGCAGCACAGAAATCAGAAGTAAAAAAGGTCATGGAGTCCATCAGCCTGTCTACTATAAAAATACAGTGAAATGCTGTACTGGGAGTAATTTAATAGAAGTCTTAACAAACAGGAATCACTCTCAGAGCAAGGGGAACAAAAACTGAATAAAATGTTCTTTAAAATTTAATTCTTTTAGTTTATATACAAAACAATAGCCTAAATTTGACTTCAGCAGAAGAAATCAGTCATGCATAAAAAAGTCATTCTAAGGCTGCATATACTCCATGGCCATTTAAAAAGGCCTGTCACAGGCCTCGTCTGTAAAAACACAAAAGGTTCTCTGGTTTAATTAAAATCAGTTTAAAATTGATCTCACTAAATCACTATGAATTTCTAAAGCAGACAGATAATTACAGCTCTTTAAACACCAAATTTAAACTAAGCTAATGTAAATAAGGTTTAAATTGGCCAAAGCGTTAGATATTCGCACCAAGTGAACTGGACGCAATTCTAAAACTTATTGGAGCCAAAGGGGTACAATTCCAGTATCCTGAGTGAGATCACCCACAGCCCATGCAACTCTGCGCTCCTCACAAGGTCCCCAGGTGACCCTCTAGACAGGTTTGGCATTCAGGCCCTTCATGGACTCCAGGTCTGTCTCCTGGCGAGTCCAGCAGCACAAATTGCTCACCTGGATACCAGAACAGAGCACTGCCTGAGTTATACTCAGGATTATAGTCAGGCCAAGCCACGAGCCATCCAGAGGATGCTACAGGGACAGAGCTGCAGGTCCTTCACCCCAACGTGGCTGCCCCTGAGAGCAAAGGCAGAGTGGACAGAGACAGAGCTGGGACCAACATGAACATGGACACTCACACCTTCCCTAAAGGATAAGGCAGGCCCCAGCCTGATCCCCAGCTCCAGCTAGAGAGCAGTCACAGTGCCCTCAGCCATCACAAAACCCAGCCAGGAAGTTACTACTGCCTTGGGTGTGCTGTTTGAGCATTGTTTACCCTTGTGCCATGTCCCTGTTCTCAAGATCAGAATAATTTCAGTTGTTTATTATCACATATCTGAAATACAGTTATGTAAACTTTCTCTGCATAGCCTTCCAACCATAGCTTGCTTTGTCTGCACGTCAGAGAAATTACACTGAACCAATTCAGCTGGCTTATTAAGAAAAAAAGACAGGCCTTAAATTCTTCTCATCATTACCTCCGTTTGAAGAACACCAAATAACTGCTGGCAATTAACTACAAGATTATCAGAATGGAAACAACCAAAGGCAATTTTAAAACCCTACACTACAGTGTGTCATGCAGTGTATGAGACACACATTTACAAAGAGAGAAAAGCCACAAATGGAAGAGCCTTTCAGTTGTAATATTAAAAATAAACTTTTTAAAACACATATTTTACAAATCTCAGAAGATGACGTAACACATATTTAATGGCAGATATGTGCAAATTTCTTCGAATTCAATTACGAAAGCTCAGAAATATTCTTAACAGGTCTTTCACCACAGCAATATTTCCCGATGACCAACATTTCATAAAAAAAAACAATTCAGATCCAGAGCAGAGGGAAAAAGAAAATAGTCTGTTGCTGTAAAGCAATGTCGTCCACATCTTAGTTGCACCAGTGAGATGAAAGAGAGACAGGTGAAGCCTAAGAGCATTTCCCACTGATGGAAAGAGTACATTCTCTTGTACCCAGCCTGACACTAAAGGCCAGCAAAACAGTCATCTAATTTATTTTAGATCAGTCTTTGTTTTCAGCCACAAAAGTGGCAGTTCAGGTTTTTTGACCAAATGTTCTAATAGCATCTGTGGATGAAAAGGTGCAAATACCTTACGTTTTTGTTAAGTCCAATAGAATTTTATAGATCAATACAGAAACTGTGATCACCTCCTCACTCCTGCTTTAAGCATGTGATTCAGAATGCTTGCAAGTTCATTTAAGTTCTCCCTGAAAGTGAGAAATTATAAATGCAGTTTTAAAGATAGCTCAGTTATCTGAATACACCTGTATTATACACAGTTCATTTTTATTAGAATACCAAATTCATCTTCAGAGCATTTGTGGGTGGTAACTGTGATGTGGAAGAAAAGGTATTTTGTCATATTCAAAGCCAAATATCAAAGCACCGCTCCAAGCAATTTCTGTCATGTTCCTTCTATTAAGGAAGCCTTAAACACCTGCATCAAACTATACACAAACAAAGTAAGTGAGTTTCAAATACTTATTATTTACAAACATGCACACACAAATGCTTAACCTATCAGAAAGAAAAATGAACTGTTCTTGGAGATTAATTTGACATGACAATAACCATTACCGTTCAGTTCCTATGTCATAGAAATATGTAAAATATTGCAGGTTCCTAACCAGTTATAGTTTGACTCATCTACTGAATTTCAAATACACCACTATAAAATAGGATGGCACTGATCTCAACACAGCCTGTGTCGAAACAAACAAGCACCACCCCTCTGCACAGATAAGTTTTCAAAGCAAGTCACTTTCAATTAAAGATTTTCGTAACTCTTAAAATGAAAAGGTCTCACTTCGCATTTTCGTCTCACTTACTGAGTGTTAACTGTAACTGAGGCTTATCTAGAGTTTTATAAAGTGTATCTATAGAAGGCAAGCATGGCTGAGCTACATTGTATTGGACATAATGACACAAATTATTTCCTCACCAAGGCCTTCAGTGATTTCTAAGGTCACAGACTGGGTTCAGTTATTCAACTGTTAAATTTCCAAAACATCGCAAATAACATGTTCTCTGAGGTCATTAAATGCACGTCAGTTTCCATTCTTCATTAAAAAGCACTTCAAAGAGCTGTGCATTGTAAAAGCCAGAGTGCTCTTCTTTAGCCAGGGTTTAAATAATTGTGTTTTTATTGACACGCTCCCATAATGCGTGTCATTCAGTTGTTACAATCAAGCCATTTACCTCCTTAATGCAACAACTCATTTTAAGCCGTTTGATGAAATTGCAGCACCTCTCTATAGAATTAGAATCGCATCAGCTGATATTAATACACCCATCAAATTTTTCACACCTCAAGAAATAAAAAAGCAGTTTAAACCTGGTCTAGCCCTAACACTAAGAAAGAAAAAAAAGTCTACCAAAAAGTAAGTTGGTAAATAACAAACTTCTCCCATGTCAGTAACAATCACCTATTTAGTCAGGGGAATAAGAGAAATAACCTTTTCCTTAATTACATATCTGTTACTACACCCCACTTTCCAAATTCATCTCTGGTTAGTCTCAACCCAATCACTCTCCAAACCTCCTTACACAACTCACTGATGTATTTCACCCAGCCCACTGATACCTGCCTTGGCCAGCTAGAACTGCCAAACTCACATCGCCAGCTGCCAAACAGAACAGTTCTCAGGCTCCCCAGTCATCACTAACCCGGCAAGCAGCCCAGTGATCCATCCTGTCACCCATCTGATGGACAACAAAACATCCCAGGGGAGAACACAAGCAGGTCTGGAAAAACAAGCCAGTACCAACATTGGGTGCCTTCAGGAGAGTGAATAAAAGAAGATACTTCCCCACAAATATCCAGCCCAATTTTTTCCAAACCTGTGGGCAAATTTCTTTTTAACTTATAGTTAAGTTATTGAGAATAATTTTTCCACTTTCCAAAGAGGCAGATGGACACACAAGTTGCAAGCCTACAGAGAATATTCACAACACGGAACCAATGCTTATTTCAGGAGGTGGGGTGTGGGTGTGTGTAAGGTTTGTTGTTCTTCTTCCTGAGGAAAAACTCTTTTGTTCCCAGTTTCAATGCAAAAGTGTGTAGAGGCAGTCCATGCAAATGTCTTAAGCATAGAGAACACTCTGGTTCTTTCAGTCAAGATCTGACAACAGCTTTAAATGTTACACAGAAATAGGGGAGCAAGGATGTTGCATAGAAACCATGAAGTTTTCTTAAGTCATAAATTAATTTCCAAATAACACTTAATGGGTTTGCAGTCATATCCCATAAAGTCATTGCACCAAACACACATGAAACTATGAAATCGGTACACAGCAGTCCTTTTCAAAAATGGTCAATTTAACACACCACACTTCTCTTTCATCACTCTGTCTACAGAGTGACAGTGTGGATTCCCACTACTTCTGCTCAGTCAGATCATCTACAGCAAGACTCTAATATAAAACTCATCAGGGGGGAGGGGAGAGAGGAATTAAAAAAAAAAGTGAAGTGTGAGAGCACATTGACAGCAGTCAATTTCTAATTCAAGCACAGTTTGAATGCTCCAGCTTGGAGATTTGAATTTTTAATTTTACCAAGAGAGTGGGTTCCAAATTAAGCATCTGATGCACAGTCAGTCTGAAACCAGAATTGAGTTTACTGAAATAGAAAGTAATTTTCTCTTAACAGCTCAGTAGTGATCACATATAATGAAAATAAAACAACGTGGCAGCTCCTGTATTGCCAAGGGTGAGGAGTCAGAAGGCTTTTAGCTTCACAATTTAATATCAAAGTCCCAGGACAAATGCTCATCCTTTGCCTGCTGAAGGAAGTTCACCTTGTAGCCCCAGTCAGGCTGTCAGATGCAATGTCCATGCTGTCTAGGCAACAACGGAGATGGGATAGAGCTCCAGACATCAGGAAAGGTGAGAACTAAATTCCCACAGAAAGCACAGCACCTCAGGATGCAGATTAAATGCAAGATCCTGCAAAAGCCAGGCACAGACACAAACCACAGTTACAGCAATGCACAGCACACAAGGCCATCCTGTAGCTAGGAGAAAGGCAAAGAAGTGGTGCTGGTCCCTGACCCTGCTCCCCTCAAACTCTCAGGGCTTTACCTGAAGCCCTTCAACTCTTTATGCTGTGACAGAATTTCTGTACTCAGGTATTGTTTGCTCTTTGCAGCAGCAATTGTGTGAACTGTACTTCTGCCAGCTGACAATAAATTGCTGCTCCGAGTGGCGAGATGAAGATTCTCCGGTGAACCCACAAGGCACAGCCTGCAGCACCACTCTCCTGTCCTCGGTGCCTGCACAAGCAGCTTTGGTTAATGCATGTCCTTGCCAAATGCCAGCAGATTGCTCAGCATCATCAGCCTGGAGATGTTATAACCTGTGAGGGGTGAAACTGCGCTCCAGCAAGCAGAGCACAGTTCCCTTGGAGACCTTCACTGGCAAGCGGGAAAGACACACACGATATCCCTTTTGAGACCTTCACTGAGAGTATGGCTTGGCCTATACAACCCTTACCCAAGGCTGTAGACAGACAAAACAGAAGCTGGAAGTTTGTTTTACTGGGCCCCAGAACACAAAAGTGAAGACGTCAGCTATATCCTTTTCCTCTAGCATGGAGGAGAAAAGTAGGTTGTTCAGATGAAATTCTGAGATTATCTATGAACAGACTACAGAAGAAATACTATAGCAGACATTGCTGAAACTGCAGCAGAATACTAATCACAGGCAAGAACACTTCTAGCAGAAATCACAGTTCCTTCTAAATACAGTGGGTCAGAAGTCACTCTGCCTAGAGCAAGGCAGATATCTTTTTAAAAAGCTTTAAAAAATTAACATTCCAGGAAAGAATAGTTTCTCTCTAGAAGGTAACGGCACTGAATTACAGAATTTAGCAGATGTGGCACCACAGAGGGACAATAGCTGTCAATACAGAGGTTGAGAAGACCTCAATAAACAGCTAGAGAGCACTCAAAGGAGGCACTCACCAGCACTAGACAGCTAGCTCTCCATACCTTCCCATGTAGGAGCCCGGGCATTAGAGGCCAAACTTGCTATTTCCAACCCACATCATCTGGTACAGCAGGAACACGGAGATCTGAGCAATTGCCTGCTTGGCTTGTGGCCGGAGCTGAGAGTAGCCCCACGACCTCACACCATGGCTGGAGAGTGAGGACTCAACGGGACCAAAGCCCATTCACACACCTTTAAAAGCCATGGCCACCAGAAGCAGACATGAATCAAGGAATACAGCCAAGCAGCAGGCAGTCAGAGGGAGGACATCACCAACACCAACAGATCTGCTTGGACCGTCATTCACTCATTTTTGTCTCCATCCTAACTCTGCTGATACCAGCACTGCACACACTTTCCACCACTCCCACCAACTCCTGCCTTCTTTTACACCAACTTTCACTGCATTTCAATCATCGCTCCCCACTTACTCCTCTCAAACCAAGGGCTCATTTCTCTTCAAGTGAAAAAGAGAGTTGATCCAGAAATCTTTCCAATTGCTGCTCTGGAACTTTGACAAAACTCTGGATAGGTTACACTTCACAGCCTAGAATGACAGCCATCCACAAAGCTCCCACACAACGTTCCAAGCCAAAGAGAGAGACTCTCTTTCCTGATACCCATTTCCTCAGAGGTAGCTCTCTGGTCCTTTCCAATTTATCCTTTTTGCCACAACCCCAACATGCACAAGCCTCCCTCCAGCCCCCTTAACAGCATTTCTCTCACAACAGCAAACAAGCATGTCTCAACATACCAACAAAAATCCTCCTCATACGAGCTTCCAGGCCCTCCAGCTCCTGATCCCACCCCATCCCTTCCTAGGTGGAGAACCTTCCTGCTTCACACTGCCCATCAGCAGGGCTCAGAAGTTTCTGGCCTTCCCCACGTGCACTTAAAAGAAGCCCAGCCCCACTCCAGCTGTGTTCATTGATTTCATCGCTTCCCTTCAGTGGCTCAGCTTTTTGGCTACCAGAACTTCAGACAGTTCTCACGGTTTCTTCTACCTCTTTCACAGTATATAGTTTGTATGACAATCTAAACCAAACCTCACTCTAAATGCACACTGACTCCATTCATCCCCTTAGAGACCATCTCAATGAAAACACTCTTGTGAGAGCTTCTTTCCTGTGACTGTAAATCACTGCTATTCACGTCTAGGAAATCAAGACAATTACCTGTCACGATTTACTCTGACATTCTCCCTGGGCTAACATACATTAGCTAATAATACAGGCTACTCTTACTAACACATGTCTATGCTGCTCAACAAAAGCACAGACTTCGGCCAGAAGGATTTTTTTAACATATTTCTGTCACATGCTGTTTGTGATTCACGTAAGTACTAGTCTCTAAGTACAAACCCATAGTATCTGCCACCTTTCATTGAACCTTACCCATCTGCTTTTATTACCTAAATAAATGAAAGCACAGTATTAACCTTCAAAGAAATTGTACCCCTGTGTGAGATAGCTTGTTTCTTGGGTGCCAGGGACTCTGGGATACTGCACTGAAACAAAGTCTTTAGTAAAATACTCCAAGTTAAAAAAAAATAAAAAGCTAAGTCAACACAAAAATCAGACCTTTCAAAAATATTCTCTGTATTAAAAGAACAAGCCAATGAACAGTTTTTCAGGTCAACATATTCCAGATCCATCTTAGCATTTTACGTGGATAAAGAAGGTGCAGAATGTACCATATGGTGTTAAACACACACACCTGAATAGATCTGCTTCAGTAACAAAAACCTTGGCAGAGGAAAACTTTGAGTGTCATTCAGATTGTTAACTCATTACTTCCAATACTGGGGGTTTCTAATTTATTATTTGCTTTAGAAAACCTGAATTCAGAATCCAGGATCGGCAGGGTCCTGTGCAAGGTAGCTCATATTTGCATATCCCTTTCAGGTGTATGGGATAGGTCCCTGCATAATTAGGGATTTCTTCTGCTTCTTTCAGGTTTACACATAATACTCCTGACAAGTATTATTATTAAGAAGTAGCTGGCAGAATGGCTGTGGCTTCCTTTCAAGGAAAGCGATGCAATTTCAGAGACATTTGATCTCATGAGTCCTGAGGTGCAGCAGTAATCTGATGCATTTGCTTTGTGGTTGAAGCAGTTCACGTGAGAAACTACACAACTTACACCAGTCACAAAGCGTGCCCAAGACAGAACAAAGGACTAACACAGGACTCCTGAAAGACAGCTAAGTGTTTTCACTATCAGAATACACCTAAAGCTTTGTACCTTTAGAACTCCTGTCTTCATGAAAAAGGTTGGAGATCTAAAAGCAGCACTTGGATAGAATTTTATCTTTATATTATCTAAGCTATCAAACCTTATAGTTGTAGGTCCCCTTGAGGCAGATCCTGCAATAATGCTATTCTGTCCAGTGAATTTTTACTGGAAACTTCAGGTTTAACTTACATTTTCGCCAGAAACATGAAGCAAATACAAACATCACATTTAGAGGATTCTTTGTCTATAATGACTTGCACCTGTCTATATTTTTGTACTCCAAATCTAAACAAGTCTGAGATCTGGAAAATAGATTTATAAAACATCTTTGTCAAGTAAACCCACTAAGATAGTCTATAGACGTAAGTAGTTAATTGACAGGCTCCTTTAATTACTGAGTGCAACAGTGCTACCTTTATGCTGGAAACCTTTTAAATTTTCTCCTGACCAGGCAGAAAGGAAAACTCACACTATTTTGAACATACTTGCAAAAGTTCCACTACCTAGAAAGCATCCACTCTCTCCAGCCCTCTGTGAGCAGGAACACCTTGCATGACTAGCCTTACAAAAACAAAGAGGTGACAACAAAACCATGAGAGATACTGAGAAGACACATGGATTTTCATTTCGGAACAATAAAAGTGTCATAATGCTTCACTGAACAAAAACATATGAAATGTCTTAAATTACCTTGAAGTCTGAGTTATAAGCAAGGACTCTGTACCAGAGAAAGCCAGGGAGGCAGAACTAAGAACATCTTTAAGGTTAGAATGCCCTCTTTGGGTATAAAGACATATTTGCAGCAACAGTAAATTTCATTGTGCTATTTTATGCTATAGGAAGGAAATTAAATCAAAGAATGCAGGTGTGCTACTCCAAGACTTCTAAAGATGTTAGAAACGACTCTCTAATTACCCTCTACTAGTAAAAACGTTTTGAAGATGCTGCATAACAATAGTAAGGCTGACAGCAATCCAGACACAGCAGGGCAGAGGGACAGGACAGGAAAGAGATGGGCATAACTAAAAATGGGAAAGCTTCCAACTGTATGCAAAGAACACCTTTTTCACCCAGAGGGCAGCCAAGAAGTGAAGCAGGCCATGCAGAGAGGCTGTAATGTCCTTGGAAGTTTTCAGGGCCCAACAAGGTAAAGCTCTGAGGAACCTGACACAACCCCAGCGTCAGTCCTGCTTTGAGCAGGGAATTGGACCAGAGATCACCCGAGGTTCCCTCAAACCCAAACTATCCTAACATACCTCTAAGATTTAAATACATGTCTCGGGATTTGCAGTATTCCACTAGTTAACTATACCCACAACAAAAGTTCAAGAGTTTCATCTGTGGAAATGCATCCAACCTCGCAAGAAAGCAACTTCTCTGATTTATAACTCCACAAAGGAGTCACAAGAAGTTAGCAAACAATAGTTCCATCACATCCTGGAAGCTGAAAACAGCTGACTTTCTATAAATAAAATTCAGAATAAAGTTCAATACTAGAAAAAATAAGTTCTCAAACAGCACTTAAGCATCCATCATCCACACACACACACAGAGAAATTACAAGCTTTGGTGATGGTCAGGGCCTTAAGCAAGACAGATACAGTAGAGCATAGCAACACAGGAACTCCAATTGTGCCACAGCAGCAGGCCTTTAGTAGTTAGCTGGTGATTAAATGATGCTCATGAGCATCACTTAAATGTCATTTTGATCTATTGCAGTTATTTCACAAAATCTTTATTACTGAGGCTTTTTTATTGGCTGTACAAACATTGGCAAACATTTCTCTTTGCTATATTAAAAATTATTTTGATTCCTAGGCTGCTTGCCAACTGGAAGACAAGATGGAGCCATCTGTGACACTACAACTCTCTGAAGACACTTGCCTTTCAAAAACATAATCCCTTAAATGGTGCCAAGGGCATTACATACACAAAAAATCTAACATCACATCTGAACAGCTGCAGCAAAACCTGTCTCTCACACTAGTTTCCCAGAAAATGAAGGAGGAAGACCACCTCTGCCCAGGGAATACTGCCTATAACCTATCCACGAAGTCTGATTACGACATGAGCATGTAAAAAGTCACGCCTGAATACTTTGCCACACAGATGTATCAGGCAGCCATAACTCTGCCAGAGACCTATATTTTACATATAACTGAATTAAATAGCAAACACTTAAAAACATTTCTCTATCTTCTCTTTCTTGGTTTGGTAGAAATTTGAGGGATTTTTGGGGCTGGTCTCTTTCTTCTTCCACTACTTAGCGATGTTGGCGCTCAAAATATGTACTCAGACTCCTACATTATGTCCTCTGCATTGTCTTTACCTGGTCTGTTTGATTTTGATTATTATTACTCCTGGTATTATTCCCTATTTGCCCTCTGCCTTGTAATCTTCCTTTTAAAAACTCCTCTCCTATTTTATATCATGATTTCTGAGCCATTAGAGATCACTTTTAGACAGCTAACATGTAGAACAAGTACTCCTAAGAGACCCGCAAGAAAGACAGCAACTCCACGTACTTCTCACGGCTTGCACTGAACAGTCATTCTGGCCTCTCAGCATTAAAATCACAGCCAACCTAGACTTGCTCGGGTCACACTTAACGCCTAGGCTTCCAACTTCATGCCCAGGCAAAGCACACAGAGTTTCACCAGGGCACGGCAGCACAGGAAGCAGTAACACAAGAAGTGCGTGTGCATCCAGATCCAGGAGAAAAGTCTGGACTCTCATCAAGAAATTCAGTGCCACACTAAACTCACCAGAAACACAGCAAAACAATTGCTACACACCATGCCCACTACTTGTAACAAAGTTAAATTATTTAAAAATAATATGATGTTAATTCAGAAAGTGAATGAGTATACACCGCCTACTTAACCCAAAGATGGAAAAACTTACTAACTGCACTGTAAAAGATAAACAGAAGGCCTTGAAGAACAACAGGCCAAGCCAGCAGGCTTTACAAAGGGCAATCAGAAGTCTTATGGATTATTCTTCCCAAAACAGCAATGCTGGTTTTTACCTCCCAGTCCTACCTCACACAGGAAAAGACGATAACAAATCTACTCCTGAAAATCTACATCATAACTATACTCAAGGTGGGCAGAAAGCATCTCCTTGGCTAACATGAAATGGATCCTAACTTGACCCTTGAACAGATGATCCCATGGAAAATTCTGTCATTGGCAAAAGCTGGCACCATAGCAGGAAAATTCTCAATCAGCTAAAAGAATAAATACACTACTGCTAGTGCTCACTGCATACAAAAGAAGAAGTGGAAGCTGACCTTTTCTTACTTTACAGCAACTTGAGACCCCCTGGCAAAACTGGATTTCCCCCCGTCTTCATTCTCATAGGAAGCAGACATCCAGTTCTGATGGACTGCTCAGAGGAAATCATTAACTGGAGCAGCTCTTCTCTCACAGCCAAGTCCCCAGCAGACCACAAGCACGGGAACACTACAGCAGCTGTCTCCCCAGGAAAAGGGAAACACAATACCTGTTGATTATTAACTACTTTGGGAGCAAAACCGCACAGAGGATCAGCTGCTCTGGTTCTGCACCCCAGGCAACAGTAACTAGGCCCTTCTTACACAATTTCAGTGAGGGTCTCCTCAAGATTTTCACTGCTCTGAGCAAATTAAAGTGTACTGCTCTTCTAAACAAGGATTCTGGCAGGACAGGAGCAAAGTTTCAGCATGGTGCCCTGCTAAAACATTGCTGTCCCACTGCAGTGGCAGCATAGCCTGGGACCATCCAAGGTGTCCAAGAGACTCCACATCGTTGCTGAAGCACAGACATTAGCACCCTATCCACATCACTCCCACTGGAGACACAGCAACCAAAAAGATGTTAACAGTAAGGAAATCTTACTACAATAATGTAAAATATCACCAAACTCAGCAGCTGTGTGTCACTCCCTCCCAAGACTGGCGTGCCTAGGGCTCTCCAGGAGCAGAGCTGGGAATGCAACACAGCCCCAGCTCAGCCCAAGCTATCAGTGCAAATACTGACAGGTTAATGCACTACTCATTAAATGGGAAAAGCCAAGCCCCAGCAAACAACTGTGCTGCCCATTTCCTTCCATCACCTGGATCTCCACAGGCCATTAGCAACAGGAAGCACCTGAAACTTAGCACAATGAAATTCAATCTCATCCCTGCCTCAGTAAACCATCCTTATCCAAAATCCTAACAGAGAATGGGAGGCTCTTGTCCCCAAAGCCATGCTCTCTAACAACAGGGGGAAATTAAGTTCATATGATCAGCCTAGATCTTGCAACAAAAAGTCAGATATTTTATGGAGCTGAGGCTGCCTCAATTTAACACTCTGAAGAGGCTCAGGGATGTTCCTTCCTTTGAACCTCGTGGTGTTTCCCTGAAGTAAAACATTTATGTGTGGAGGAAGGGGAACAACCAACCACAAGAATCAGATAGCACTAACATAAAGGAAAAGCCTGTGGCTATAAGCATTTGGCCTTGCAAGTAGTCTCCCCCAGCACCATTCCAAGTGCCTGCATATGTGCAGCAATGATGACCCACGAGACTAAGCTGATATGTCAGTGGGAAGAATGCTTACCACCCTAACACAAACAAAATACTTTAAGTATCCCACTAAAACAGCAAGAAAGCAGTTTACTATCATGAAAAAACCCCTATTCTTCCCCTTACCATGCTCTCTGGAGACTTGATGGCTTCCCAAAAATAAAACAAAAAGATATTAAAAACTGTTTCCTTTATTGCTTAAAGCATATTTTCCAGACCAAAAGGCCTGACTGGTGATTTAAACTCTGCTGTCAGATGGATGAGGTAAACTAGGGGCTATGGTGCTCACCCCATTAATCAATAAAGTTGTGAAGACATTGACAAACTTCGTTATCTACAGACACATTCAAAACATCACTATAATCTGATTCTAATTTTCCATTAGTATTATTATTCACCATTAAGCAAGGTCTTGAAAAGCTACACCAATGCCACATGCCTCACTGTACACAGACCTGGAGATTTTCAAAACAATTCAGAAAATCTAGTGATTTCAACTCCCAGTTCCTGCCTCTCCCACAGATACTAACCCTTTCATTTTATTTAGTTTCACAATACTCCCTATCAAACTCTTGACTTTTCACTGCACAGGTTGCCTCAAAGTCTGCCTACTAAGAGATTTTCCTCTGTAATGGTTTCCTGCCCGGCTGACCTCTCAGCCCAGTGAAGGAAAACTTTAAGCAAGAGCATATTAAACCCTTCCAAACAACCAACTCTTCAGCCATTGCAGAGAACAGGGAAAGTTCACATACACCACATCCATTCTGCTCTTAATTTCAAGGAGCCACTTTTCCCACACAGCTCTTTCCCTAGGAGATTTTATCATCTAAGCATACATACAGTGTGTTTAACAAATTTCTGTTCAGCTGTGATTCTGACATGGTTGCTCTTTCATTCAATCCATAAACACAGGTAGTGCATACAACTTTAAAACTAAAGGAGCTAGCTAAGCACTACTAAGAAAATATATTTTCCTCTTCCCATCCCTTATTCAGAGTATACAGCTGTCTATGTAGTAAATATTTACTATTCAAGGTAAAATCTAATTTAGTTGGGGTTTTTTACACTTGTCACGGTTATGAGCAAACAGAGTGACAGAGGGCAAAAAGAGCAGAGTAACAAGACAATTTACCCTGACACCGGGGTGACACAACTAACACACCTGTTTGTAAAGCAGCAAGAGAGGAAGGGAGGAGGGGGTGAGAAAAAAATCAGAAAGTGCCATTGATCATGCTCATTAAACAGCTGGGTCCCAATTAGAAATATATCACACAGAGATAATAAGAAGTGTTCTTGGAGGAAGCTTGGCTGTGAGATGAAGGAGGGTGTGAAACACAGCAAGCAGCATTTTGCAGTACATACAAAGGGAAGGCAGAATCCAAATTCTGCAAGCCCCAAAGGAATCATACCAAACAAAGAAACCCTACTTGAGGCAAGCACATGATCTCACCCCTCTGCCTGCAGACTTCAGATTACTCATTAAGCCACTTCACATTCTCAGCATCAATAAATAGGGAAGTAACTCCATGTCAATAGCTAATTCAATTTCCATACAGAATACTCATGTTTAGCAAACAAAGTATGTCCATAGTGGATCTCGGCTTCCACAGCAGCAGTAGCTAGCAGGCTTGATAAAAAAATATTTCTCCCTGAAAGCATTTTTCAGGTGAGCTGTTAATGGAATCCACACCTATATGCTAAAGGAGAAGAAAAAAGAAAATTACATGGAGAGTTAAATAGTTAACACTACACAGAATTAAGGAAACACCTTCAAATGAGGATACTACCATGCTTAAAATAGGAACAGCAGCCTTTGTTCAGTGCCAGAGGGCCAAGTTTTTCCTCGTGCGACTGCTGGTTTACAAAGGGCGCATTCATTCCGAATACATAAGGGGTTTGCAGCAGTCTTCCTTCAAGAATATTGAATAGTATTACAACATACCCTGGGTTCAATCCTAATCTAAGTGACGCAGCATGAAAGGGCTGCTTTCTGGAAAAAGACACAAGATGCTAAGGATGAACTTGGAAATCACTATGGCAACTCTGCAGGTCCCTTCCTGTTCACCTTGGAGGTCGATACTCCAAAGGAGGTAAGAAAACCCCTTTCCACGGGGTCGTTAATATTCATTATGGCCAAAACCAGAAAAGGTCAAAGCCTGTCTCTGCTCAGTTAGAAAGAGGGGTTTGCTCAAAGAAACACAATGCTAAAATGGGAAAAGAAAAAATCATAACTCCCGAGGAGCACTCGTGAGGCGTCACACACTCGAGTAAATCGCACTTGAAAGGTCAGCTGGTTCAGTAGCTGTCAAAAGCCCAAGCTATGGTGAGCAAAAAAAGCCTAACTGAGTGTGCCTAATTTGTGAACAAAGTCAGAATTAACCTTTAGGGGTTTTGCTTTTGTCAGTACAAAACATTGTTTGCAGTGCTTTCTGTCCTCCTGTTCATCCACAACTAATTTATCCTGGTGCTAATAAATCCTCTTTTCTTACACGAACCCACTACAATTCCACCAGCCGCATCTTAGGCCCAAAGTTTTGACTTCACTTTACTGAAGAGAACAAAGGATGATTTATCTAAATTTAAAGAGGGAGGAAGCCAGTGGTAATACAATACTTGCCTCTGACTGTTTTTTAGAGTGCTGCCACACTGCAATCATCAGTGTCGTGTATGAGAACGTGCCATTTTCAGTGCCTAATCTCAAAGAGAGCTATACAGAAAAATTGATAACTCTGATAGTATCAAGAACTGGGAAGAAAAAAGACATATTGGATAGGGTCCTAATCTCAAGTGTGCAAAACACTGTGCATAAGCATTTAGTGGTTCTTGTACATTCCTTCAACTTGCCATGATCCCAATATTTTAAGTAACCTCAAATCTCTAAACTCAGCCTTTTTTCTTTTAAATCAAATATTTATTTTAAACACCTCTACTTTCCAGTTTCATAAGGGCCTAGAAGCCCTAGGAATAGTAAAAAATGTACTGTAGCTTCAACCGCAAAACCACTATCAATGCCTTCCCAGAATGAACCACAACAATTTCAGCTTCAGCAATGAAATGGGGGAATACCTATACATCATCATTAAAGGGACTTCAGTATTTAAACACCAAGAAAAGTTTTAATAAAGTAGAACTTCTCCCATTTTCAAGAGTTATTGTAAGGCCAATAGGAAATTAGCAAGTAAATGAACCAATAGGAAGGGACAAAACCGGACATAACGCATCCCAGGGGACTTCACTCACTTCTCTGAAAACTGTCATTACTTCTAATTAGCAGCAGCACTTGCTGGTATACCTTCTGCAGCGTATTTTGTGAAAGCCTTTATTATAAAAGCACTTCACTGCAGAACTCTTAAATTGCTGTTCAAAAGCATAGCAAGAAGTTACTCAAGTACTTGTACACAAAGATTTGTGTGGATTACCAAAAGAGGAATGAGCTGTTTTCTATTAAACTGTTGGCAAAGACGACTGAAGTGTTTGCAGAAAGTCTTGGTGGACTCATGGAGCTGGGAGAACCATGTATCCCAAACAGCCCAAAAGACAGCAGACATACCTAGTGAGAAATACACCTTTCTTTCCCAGTTGTCCTGGGAAAGGTGAAGTGGTTTTTTCCAGAATTTCCCCACGGCTCCAGCCTTTTTCCAGCACCAGTGTTGGTAAGGAGGGCAGCCCTAGCTCGGACCAGGTGATTGCTGCTGCTCTGAGAGAAGAGGAGAGCAGTTCATCCACATCAGAGGTCATGGTCTTATAAAATTCAGTTATTTATAAAAGCATTTACACACAGTGTCGGCTGAGAAGGCAGTTTCCTTTTTCTTCCTTAAGCCAGGATTGGAGATATAATGTGCGTGACTTTTCTAAGAGCACCATTACTTCCCTCTTTACAGTTGGTTATTAAAAAAATAAACAAACAAACTATACATCTTTGTATCAATATAACTGCGCTCACACCGGCTGAAGTGAAATCAAAGTATCTTATTTTTGAGTTAAAAAATGATAGCTACGTTATTTCAAAGTTGCAAGACCGTTCCTTAGACAGCGTTAACTGCGAAATAAACGCCAACATCACCGGGGGCTTAAAAAAAAAAATTTTTTTTAAAAGACTAAAAAACTCCTAAAACTTTCGGACTGTGAAATGAAAGATCCAGGGGGATTTTTTCATCAAAAAGAAAAAGAAAAAAAAAAAGCAAAACAAAACAAACAAACAAAAAAAACCCAACTACGTTCTCCCCGTACTCAACACGACTCCCGGGAGCTGCCGACGCTCCCAGCCCGAGGGCAGCATCCAGNACTGGCCCCGGCCACTCCCCGCCGGAGGCGGGCCCGAGGCAGCTCCACCGCCCTGGGAAAGGAGAGGGCGGCGGGCGGGACCGGCGCCGGAGGATGGTGCGGCCGGGGCTGGGCGCACGCACAGCCCGAGGGAACAAGGGTCCTCCGGGCTCCCGCCCGCGCAGTGCTCTCAGGCTGTCCAGGCTCTGTTCCCGCAGGTCTGCAGCGCTAAGTGAGGGGGGGAGAGGAATCACGGAATCACAGAATCGGGCAGATTGGAAGGGGCCACAGTGGTCCAAGGTCCCTGCTCAAGCAGGGTCATCCTAGAGCACATGGCACAGGATTGTGTCCAGATGGTTCTGGAATATCTCCAGTGAGGGAGACTCCACAACCTCTTGGCACAATCTGTTCCAGTGCCTGTACAGTAAAGAAGTTCTTACTCATATTCAGGTGGAATTTCCTGTGCACTGGTTTCTGCCCATTGCTTCTTGTCCTATTGCTCAGCACCACCAAGAAGAGCCTGGCTCCATCTGCTTCACACCCTCCCTTCAGGCACTTAAAAAGCATGGGTAAGGTCCCCTCTCAGTCATCTTTCCCAAGGCTGAACAGGCCCAGCTCCCTCAGCCTTTCCTCATAGGGAAGATGCTCCAGTCCCCTAATCATCTCTGTGTCCCTCCACTGGACTCGCTCCAGGAGCTCCATGTCTCTGTTGTACTGAGGAGCCCAGAACTGGATGCAGCACTCCAGATGTGGCCTCACCAGGGCTCAGTAGAGGGGCAGGATTGACCTGCTGGCAATGCTCTTCCTAATGCATCCTAGGATTCCATCGGTCTTCTTGTCCATGTGAGTGTGGGCATGGCTCACAGACAGCTTGTTGCCCACTGGGACCTTCAGGTCCTTCTCCACAGAGCTGCTTTCCATCATGTCAAGCCCCTAACTCGTATCGGTGCTTGGGGTTATTCCCCCCCAGGGGAAGGATATGACCTATGCTACACATACAGACACATGGCCTCCATCTCCCACGTCCCAGCATCACGGGGATATGGCTACAACAAATATGTGTACCAAACATACTCTTGGAAAACAATTTATTTTCAGGTTTAGCCATACTGGGCATTGTTTGGTCTCAGAGCCATCATCTGACTGTTTGTGAGCCCTACTCCAGCAGGACTTAAAGGGATACTAAGAAAGTTTGCAGATCATACAAAATTTGGAGGAGCTATTGACTCCCTTGCAGTTACAACTTCCTTGTGAGGGGAAGAGGAGGGGTAGACACTGATCTCTGCTCTGTAGTGACCAGTGACAGGACCCAAGGGAATGGTCTGAAGTCAAGTCAGGGGATGTTTAGGTTGGATATTAGAAAAAGTTTCTTTACCCAGAGGGTGGCTGGGCACTGGAACAGGCTCCCCAGGGTCACAGCACCAGCCTGATAGAGTTCAAGAAGCCTTTGGACAACATTCTCAGGCACATGGTGTGATTCTCAGGACTGTCCTGTACCAGGCCAAGAGTTGGTCTCCATGAGCCCTGTGGGTCCCTTCCATCTCAGAATATTCTGTGATATTGTGAATTCTGTGTATGTGTTTTCATTGCTTTTGTCTGACTGCACACATCTTTATGTCACAGAGCTTTTTCTTTTTGTTGTAAGGTGCCATCATTTATATATATGCATAGGTTTTTGTTGGGATAGAGGCAATTTTGTTCATCGGAGCTTATTTAGGACCCTGTTTTGGGTTTGTGACCAGAGTCAGGGATGTTTTAGCTAGGCAGTGCTTACATTGCTTCTTGAACTGCCCTGCCAGTGAGCAGGCTGGGATATACAAGAAGGGACACAGCTGGGACAGCCTGACCTAAATAACCCAAGGGATATACCAAACCATATGTCCACATGATGTCATGCCCGACACTAAAGGTTGGGGGAAGGAGGAGGAAGAGAGGACATTTCAAATTTATGGCATTTTTCTTCCAAATTCTCTGTTATGCAGGATCCAAATTCACTGTCCTGCTTTCCTGGGGACGATTGCACACCTGCCTGCCCAAGGGAAGTGGTGAACGAGCTCCGCGTTTTGCTTTGCTTGCGCATGTGGCTTTTGCTTTACCTATTGAGCTGTCTATGCCTCAGCCCGTGAGTTCTCTCACTTTCACCTATCTGATTCTCTCCCATCCTGTTGGGGTGGGAGGTGAGTCAGCAAGTGGCTGCATGGGGATTAGCTGCCTGCCAGAATTAACCCATAATATACAGCAAATCATTTCAAGTCGTTTTCCTAAGATCACTGTACCTTTCCTGAGTCTGTCCTCTTGAACTTACATATCATTGGAACAACATGAATTTCTGCTCAAATCCCCTTTCCTGTTATGTGTTTTAGGTAATTTTAGTCCTCCACCATTTCCTGTGTATCTTCTGCTCCCTAGTTAACACATCTTTTACTGTCCCTAGTATTTCTCTACTGACAGTTTTATTTCTATTGTTATTCATGATTATGAGCTTTATATGAGCTTATGTGTGCCCACTGACTACAGCTTTTATTAACTTTGCTAAAGTGGTACCTGCTTCACTCATAGATCATCATACCCACTATATTAATCATGTATATGAAATCAGTGTTTTCAAGGTGGCCTCCATCCATCCTAGTCTTCAAGAACGCTCCTTGCTTCTCAGATGCAGGAAATGCAATTGTAAGTTAAATATACCATCCTGTGCACAAGGAAGTTTTCACAACACTCAGAAAAGCTGCTAAAAAAAGCCCAGGTTTATCTAACAACTGTCATCTTACTGATTTTCTCTGGTTTCAGTCCATTTACTAAGAAATACAGGACATGCTAAGAGAGTTTTGACCTCCTGTTCTAGTCTGTGCCCTTCCTGATTTGTGAAAGAAGACAGCAAGCAGCTGTGCCTCACATGCCAAAAATAGCCACGCATCCTTCTTCTTCCTTCAGCCTTGCTGCAGTGCATCTGATTCAAGTGATGTCAGTGCTGGCTCCCATCATTCAGAACAAAATTGGTGGTAAAAGGGCAGCTGTATGGGTGCAGACAAAGGGCCCATCTAGCACAGCTGTGCCTCCAGCTCAAAGCCAGGGCAGCTGTCTCAGCAAGAGCAGGAACAAGGCAACACCCACAACACTTCCCCTTTGGACTCTCCCACCCACCCTCTGACCAGTGTGTGGTCAGGGGGTTCCTCAGCTCAGTTTGGTTTGTTGAGTCAGTAGCCTGCAGTGGCTCTCACGCTCTCCAAGGGCTTGCCCAGCCCCACCTTGAGCCTGCTTCAGCTTTTTGCCCACACAGCATGCACCAGTGAGGAGTTCCCCAGGTCTCCCCTGCTGCACAGGGCACCAACTCTTGCCCTGAGCCTGGCTATGGCTCCCTGCCTTTGAGAGCTCCTGGACTTTTGTGCCTGAAAAAACAGATTTTTCCCAATGTGTCTGTGCCTCTGATGATTTCCTGTGTTAACACATCGTGTAGTCCCTTTTCCAAACTGTGCAGTGCTAAACTAATCAGACTGACCCTGTACACATCCCCTCTCTAATTTTTTTCTCTTTCTGCTTTTTGGGATGAGGGGACTAAGTAAGTGTTCAGGTTTGCTATGGATTCCTGCAGTGGCATCTTCATGTTTCCTGTTGTGTTCTGTGTTCCTTTGCAAATGGTCTGTAACATTTGATTGAGTGCTGCCACACACTTAACTGATATTTTCTGATATGTAACTAATGCCGCCATTTCCTCAGTGTGATCATATCAGAGCTTTTCATCTTATATGAGAGGCTAGGGTTTTTTTCCTGGTAGGTGCTGATTCAGTCAACACACAGGGAATTCCATCTGTGGTTTGATTGCCCAGTTATTCAACCTCACAAGGTCCTTCTGCTGTTCTTTGCAGCCAGCTCTTGTTGATGCTACCTCAAATAACTCAGCATCAGCAGCAGACTTGTTTCAGCTGCTTATATGGTGAACAGCAGAGGTTCAAGAGACACTAGTCAATCCAAAGCTACCAAAAGGTATGCAGTCTCAAAATAAATATTTAAAAGAAGCAGGGCATGATCTGTACTCAGGAAAAAAGCCTTGCTAGTGAGTTCTTTGCATTTGTTCTGAATCTACTGGGAGAGCTAAAGTTTATCCCAACCCTCATCACTTCTGCTTCAGGTGAGCTTGCCTTACCTCCTGTGTACTCACATCAATGTGCGTATTTAACAAAAAAAGTCCCACCATGTTGGAGAATGGTTTGACATTACAGACAATCTCTGTGCTAAGCAGAGCAGGCCGCACTCCATATTGCAAATGTGCAGGCCAGCACAGACGATTGTGCTGTACCATGCTAAAAAAGGAACAGAATAGCTGAACTGGCAAGATCACTGAATCCTTGGCAAAGGCTGTGGGACGAGGAGGAACCCTGAAGAAAGATACAGCAAGAACATAGAAAGATACATCAAGGACAGAATGCAGATACTGAGCATAAGGCATTATTGTTACTTACACTGTACCCATTGTACTTAGTGTGTATAAAAAGCTGCGCTATTCAGGAATAAACCCAAGCTTGCTTTATCAATCATATTGATTGCGTAGCATTCTTCCCTCACCGCCGCACCACCACAATAGAATACTCAGCAAACTGTAATTCATTACCTCAGACAAAAATCAGGAATACGTGTGAATATGTATGTGTGTGTACACAGAACATGGCATTCTGTTCCCTTATCCAGAAAGGAATCGCTTTTTGACAACTGTGCTCATTCAATTGCCAGACCACTGGAAAGGAGTTGCAGGGGGATGGCAGATAGTTTTTACTGAAGACTTTAAGCGTAACTGGAGAAAACGTGCAGATACCCTTCTGAAGCAAATACTAGTACGGAAGAATAGTATTCTTGAGTTTTAATGCTGTTCTAATTGTGCTCTAACCTAATTATAACCATAACCTTAAGTCTGATTCAAATGACACGGTGAGACATTCAGAGAAGTAGAGAAATCTACCCCCTACAGTTTGCCCTAATGTACTTTTGGGCAGTAGTTAAGCGTTTGATTGAGATGGATGGCGTAAGAAATGACACAGAAGAGCCTGTCTAACAGTGGATACTATAATGCTGTCTTCTAGTTTAGATTAGTCAGGAGGGAGCTGGAGCATTTTGCCATTTCTAATTTCTATTTTTCATTATAATGGCATATACAGGCACAGCCGCCAAAAGGAATGGTCCTGCCTGCTCCCTCCACTACTTCTCCGGTTGTGCCTACTTTCAATTTCCCCATGCTACTGCCTGCTTTGTGCTGGCAGGAGAATTTCATCAGCTATGACGAACTAGGAACAGATGTGGATCCAAAACTTTTTTCTTTTCACACTAAAAACTTTTCTACACCTGAAAGCACCTGTGAAGCTACAGCACTACATGCTGCATCAGAAATCCCACCAAATTGTAACAAACTCTGTCTGTACTGAAGGCAGTGCTGCTGCCTCTTTCCTTCTCAAACAACTTCCTCAGCCCTCATTCAAGCTCCAAATTGACCCGTTTTCCACTGCTTGTCTTGGCCTCTCAGCTTCTCATTATCTACACATAGCTGCTGCTTTGTGTGGTACCTTCGCTTCCAATTGACATCAGCATATGAGAGCTCCCCCCTGCACCTGCTGCCATAGAGAGCAGATTTCCTGTAGCTCTGTCCCTTACGACCTCTGGTTCGTCTCATAGCTCAGCTGCAAACTCTGCCTTTCTTCTTCTTGCATTCATCTTTGTTTTTCCCTCTCTGCCCCACCACTGCTTCACCAGAGACCTTTTCTGCTGCAGAAGTAAATAACGTATTCATCAAAACATGCTGCTGAAGGGAAGCCAGCTCTACTTGCAAATTCAAGTCAAATTAAAAAAAAAGGTTTTGCCTGGCATAAAAATGAGGAAATCCCAGACATGATAGACTTATTTATTTTTATCTCTTTAGGATCAAGACATGTTGATCTTTTTAAGCTAGGCTCACATGTGGCACTGTGGCATCTGTCATAGATCAGAAGAGTAAAAAAACATCATGCTCATGTTCTAATATGGATTTTTTTCAAGCTATTCTTCTCATCCTCTCTCCTTCCCTTTAAAAACCATTTGCATGGCACCTTTTGAAGGATGGCTGCAGCATGGACCGGGACAGCTGCAGCGAGGTGGGAGGGTGGGAAGGGGTGGCCGGTGCGGAGCAGCAGCACGGGCTGGCACAGAGCGCAGCGGGGCAGAGGCTGTGCCCATGGGAGGTGCAGCACCCAGCCCAGCTGCCCTGGGGCACCAGCAGACTCAGGACACGGGATGAGGAGAGCCATGGCTGGCCAGCAGGCTGAGGGACAGCAGCTCAGCTCAGTGGTTTGCTGTGGCCATGGGCTCCTGTTGCCCTCTGTAGAAGGAAGAACCCAGAAAATACTTTTCCATTGCCTGGTCCTGCTGGAACTACAATCTCTGAGCTCCTTCCTTTTCAACTGTATACCTGGGTTCAGGTCACCACCTTTTATTTCCCTGTAGTGACATCTTTTGTTACACTGTCTTTCACATTCCTTAATTTTCACTTCAATTGTCCAAAACCAGAAGAACTCATTTCACTTTCAATGACGAAGTTCATCATCAAATGATTGTTTTCCATCAAAAACCAGTAAAATCCAGGGTTTTGTAGGTTAATCTGCAAAGAACTTTTAAAAATATGTATTTTTAGTTCATCCACAGAACTGAAGCAAAAATTTTTTTGCATGGCTTTAGTCAGTGCTTTGATTAGATATACCATCATACCCTATCCAAAATGAGATGTTCTAAATTTGTGCTTTAGTTAATTCTGTGGGTACTCACAATACCTCTGGAATATGCTTTGTGATGTGATTAGCATAAAGGTAATCTTCCTAATAGATAGGGAAATAAAATAAATCAGGGTGACTAATGTGAAAGGTAAAAGTCCCAGACTCACTTATTAAACCACAGAACTTCTAGAGACTTCAGCTAAGCCAGGATTTTGCGAAAAAAAAAATAATTAAACAGCTTTTTAAAATAAACTCATGTAAATCTGAAAGAAAAAGATGAGACTTCAATGTGATTGTTGTTACAGGTGGATACATTTCACTTTCCAGAACCACCTGTTTCATTATTCATCTACAACTGCAACAGAGCAGCTCTTTGGTTTTACTGGCATCATTTTCTGACCCTGTTCCAAAGACAGTGACTCAGCTGGTGTCAGGGTAGACTTCAAAACAAGAGTAAAGCTGATAGCTCATTATCACTCAATTAAAAATATTTATGGGATTAATAATCATATATTATGGATAACTCAAAATGTTTGAAGTCCTAATCCAGTGGATATACAATTCAAAAGAGTTAAGCCTTTCGATGTTTATTTTGACTGAATGACTTCCCATAAATTTAAATTAGTCCAAGAAAAGATTTAAGTTTCCCTAGAGATACCTGATCACTAGTAAAGAAGCTGAAGATTCATGCTGCTGTTCTGCAGGCTTTAAAAATGGATTTTACTCATAGTAATGAGAACCAGCCATAATTGTACATCAGTAGATCAACTAAGAACAAAACTGTGAGAAACAAAAGCAGGAACACTGATGACTTAAAAAGCAGAATAAACATATTTTTCTCATCAACTGTCCTTTTTACTGAACTAATCACCCCAAATCCCAAATTTCCTCAAATTTATTTCTCACACTCTTCAGTATCTACTGCTTGTCACAAACTGGGGTTTAAACACTACACTACAGCCACTAAGTAAACAAACCTTCCTCCATTAATTTTTTTACATCTGGATACAGAATTACTTTCTATAGAGCTGTCATTATTATGGTGGGGTTTTTTTCACAGCACATGTGTATTTGGATTTGAAGTTGTCATTATTTGGCTGTAGCATTCATTTAAAGAAACCTTACTCCTTTAACATGTCATCTTAGAATGGCCATTGTGTCCATCTGTTCTCATGTGTGGATTGAGTGGGTCCCATAGAGGGGAAGGCCATTTTCTCCCATTTTCATACCTTGTGAGTGTGGGATCTCTTAGATAATGTGTTAAACATAAATTCATGGTATTGAATGTTCCAATAGCTAAAGCATGCTCCCTGCATGCCAGAAATCCAAGAGGTACTAAAGCAGGATTGCCATCTGGGGATTGAAAGCCCACATCCTCACTGCTGTAGGGTTTGCCTGAGAGTGTGCAGATGGGCAATGTAGCAGGCATCCAGGCATTTCTGAGGAAATGGGAAAAAAACTTCTCTCTTTCATGACCTTCACATGCCTTGCCTGTTCACAGGTATTTTCCTGGCTGCTAAGCCAGGACCCAGTCCTGCTGGTGGTACTGTTGTCTCTGCCTGATTAGAATTGTAAAAGGAAATATTTCTCTGGTTGGTGATACAAACCACATGTAACAATTCTAGGAAATTCTGGTTGTCAAAAATAGATTTACTTTTTAAGAAGTAAACTATATGAATTAAAAAGTCCTCCTCATTTTATTCTCCAATTCAGGAAATGCCATGAGGTGACACAATTTTTTCATTTATTAATGCCTGAAAAGAGGAAAGCTGATTCAATTTCAGACACCATCAGATAATACTTTTGCCAGAGGATGTTATTACAGTTTTAGGCTAAATATATAATATAAATAACCTGTCTTCTGCTATACAAAAAATCTCTACTGGCTGGAAACAATTATTGTGAGATAATACATGGAAGTTTGCCAGCCGGGCTTGTTACATTTTCTAGCTCTACATTTATAATTTACATTAGTGCACAGCACTATCTCCGAGCACAGCCAAGGCTCTGCTGCTCTATTTATGAAACTACTTTATGTATCAGTGGCAAAATTATACGGCTGAAGTAAACCATGCAGTGAAGTAATCTAAACCAAATCCTTAGAAGATATTAATTTCCATTCAGGAAATAAGCACCACCTTTAAGTGGACCACATTCAGTATGAGTGAATTACTATTCCAATTATTCAGCCAGCTTTACAACTTGCCCATGGCTCAATGCCAGCATTTTGCTTAGCAGCCTAATGAAAATTTGATTATCAAAGGCACCAGGTCAGCTGCACACAGCGGCAGTCAGGGGGCAGAGAGGGAGCTGTGGCAGCCACCTGGGTCAGACACAAGGCCAAGGAATTGTCCATTACATCATTTTATTATGTCAATAATAAAATTAACCAAAAATGCTCCCAAGAGCATATTAGCCTAAGAACATCCTAAGCGGATGTGGACCCAGTTTTCCCTGCACCAGTGATCTGCGGAGAAGGGTTAAGTGTGGGAAAGAGTGTCCTCTGAGCCTGCCTTGTGCTGAGCCTGCCTTGGGACAAGGGACATTCATGGAGGAAGCAGTCATGCCTCCTGTGCCCGCAAGTGTTTGTAAGGGAAGGAAGGGCAGAGATGCACAGGGAAGGGGAGGGAGACTACAACAATTTTATGCATTCTTGGATCAGCAAGTTGAAATTGCGTGGGAGGTGAAATCCTAGGGAAGCCAGTGACAAAATCTCACAGGCAGATCATAGGACCAGACTCCTACAGAGAAAACAGACCCTTACCATATAACAGCTTGTCAGCAACCCAGAATACAACAGAGTGTGCTCTGGGAGGCTGTTATAATGTCACCCCTATTTTCTTGGTCTGATCACAGAAAACAGGAAAAATCTCTTTGGGAACAAATGTCTGGATGGAGATAAGGCTGCATTTGCAGTTCATGGTTCCTGTGTGATTTGCTATGGAAAAGGCTAAACATGGCTCCATTCAAAATGTTGAAGTTAGCCCGTGGGAAACACTCTCCCAGTGAAAGTCATGGAAACTGTGCGGATTCCTGCCTTTAAATGGCTGGGTGAGAATGAAAGTTTTGTTTCCCTTTTCACTTTTATTTCCTTATTCCTTGCACGATACTTATTTTAGAGAGTAAAAAAGGAACAGGAGCAAAAGTGCTTGCTTGGCTTTTTGAAGTTGGACCAAATGCTTTGTCTGTAGCAGAGACGGGACTCTGGGGTGGGGGAAGGTTGTTGCAAGGCTCTGTCACCTGCTGTGCTGCAGATGCTGCTCCTCCTGACTGCCAGGGTGTGGGCAGGAGCCTGGCACATGGGACAGCAATGTTGGTTAGAGGGAAGATACCCTGATTTGTGCTTATCATCCATCTGACATGTGCCAAAACTCTGCAAAAGCAAGATTTGTACTAAATAACTTTGGGTCCCCAATTCAAAGCCCGTAAGTTAGGATATTCATCTGTTTTACTGGCAGATCGTGGGAGGACATCAATCTTCAGAGGGTCTTATGACAGCCTCAAAACCTGAGTCACCTTCTGGAGGCTCCCATCTCTTCCAGCTGACTGCAGAGGGAGCCAAGGAAGGTCCCTTTCCTCAGCTTAGCACCCCAAACTGTGGGACATGACTCTGGGCTAAACAAATGGCCACACAAACAGAACTGCTGTGATTCAGCCCTTGGGAAAAATAACCAGAAAAGGAGAAAGAGGTGCATACGGTTTGGCAGAAAGCAAGAGGGAAAAGCAAGAGAAATAGGGAAGGCAAAAGAGAAAAAGGGGAAGAAACAGAAAGGAATTAACATGAGCTATAAGAGGGAAAGCAACTGCCAAAGGGAAATAACAAAGAGACTACTGGGGTAAAAGTGTCTGAGAGATCAAGCAGAGGAAAGTCAAAAGCAGATGAGTGACAAGCCTGAGCATCCTGTGGAGAAGCTCATCCCTGCGCCTTGGCAGAGGAGCAGCAGCTGCCCGAGGCCACCAGTCACTGGCTCAGCCACCCCCAGGGCCTGGAGGGAGCCCTGCATGAAGGGCACTGCAGTTAGCTCTGTCAGGGTCACTCCTGTGACGGCTCCTTCTGCCATTCCTGGTAACAGCAGAAATTCTGTACTTGGTAGTCGGCAGCCAGAGAATGGAATTGTCTTTTCCACATGACAAACATACAGCACCATTCAGCAGACACAGGGCGGGGTTTCTGACATGTGGTACCAGCAGGAGGAATTTTTCAGCTTTCTGTTTTCAATTCTCTTTTAGACATGAAATAGTTGGCAAATTATCCAGTGCTTTTTCCTTGCTCAGCACGACCAAGGTAACATAAGCACAGAGAAGCCTTCAAACATATTCAGTGGGTACTGGAAATCTCTGGGAACACTTTTGGTTTAATTGTTAAATGTCTTTCATACTTACGATGTACTTGGAAAGTTACACAAGTCTGCATGTTATACAAATCCAGTGATTAAAAGTCACTTACTGGTTCATAACAGTAAATATACTGCTGAATGGCAAAGTTAAGTATGGTTAATAGACAAGAATGTGGGAGACATTAGCCAGTGTAATTGCTTTATTAGGGTCTATTATCTTTAATGGAGTTTTTACAATTTTACACACACATGTACCCACTGTGAAGACACCAAATTAGAAATAAAACTCTGGTAGAGCCAAGCCACAACTTAACTATTTAGACCGGTGATAATAGGACCACCCTTGCAGCTGGACTAAGTACTGTACAATGTAGTGAGATGCATTTTCTCTTTGAGAAACGTTCCTGATCACCACTTGGTACCGTGAGGAAACATTCCTGAGGGGTGAGCCTGCACATCTGGGAAGCGAGCATCCAGGCTGCGGTACAATGTGCCCAGAGCTGCAGCGAGAGGCCGAGGGAGGCACAGAGGAAATTCTCACAATTGCCTGTTTCCCCGCGACGCATTAAGTGACTGAGTGATCACAGGCCACAACTGAATTACAGGAGTGAGTCACAGAGTTCAAAACAAGAGCATCCACTAATTGTTTCATGGAAGAGGCTCAGGGAAGTCTGAAGAAGGATTTTGTAGGATATTCTTTTACTCATTGTGAGCTTTGTAGTCTTTTGTAGCAAAGCCAGCCGTTCTGATCTGAGAGTTTATTTTACGACTCATAGCCCAGGGAGGGCTGCGTTCCAGGGCTGGGCATCCATCCCTCATGGGCAGCTTTTTCTGCTCTGAGCCTGGAACAGCTTTGGAGCTGTCTTCTGGAGCTCTCAGACACCACCAGATGGCAAATAGGAGGAGGGTATAAATGGCCTTGTTCCCAGTCTAGCTGCTCCATCAGCTCTGTGCAAATGTTTTGGTCAGTTTGATTAAGATTTGTTCACCTACACTTCAGGGGTTCAAGGCAAGATGATTTGTAATTTTTATTTGACAAATATCTCTATCCCCAAGCCTCTAGACATGGATAAGATGTCTCAATGATCAGCCCCTGAGCCTTGCCCAGTGGGGCTGTAGAGCCATATACAGGATGAGGAAAAGCTCCTGGCTTCTGGTGGAGGTTTACTTTATGGGGGCTGGATCACCATCATTGTCTTGGTTGATGAATGGATATGAATGTGGGGTCCAGCAGGCATGTAGGCCCAGGGCCCCACTTTGCCACAGTCTGTGTGTGTCCTATGTGTGTTGTGGAGTGTCAGCTCCTGTTTGGTCACATAAAGACAAGTCATTGGTGCTCCTGTGATGCTGTTATACCCTGGCCATGGCCACTGGGGATGTGTGTGAGACGGATGAGTGCAAGCACAGGCCCAGGGGTCAGACAAATGTCTGGGCACATGCTGCAGGTTAGAAGGAGGGGCAAAAGGACATTCATCCACTGGCAGATTGCCCTGGTAAGGTGGTCACTGAAGATGGCTTCCACAGTGCTTATTACCACCAGGTTATAAGCACACTGTGAGTTTAGGGCTTGGCCCTGCCTCATGGCTGTGCTTTGGCCCTTCTCTGCCCCTTCCTCACCATCCGCCTCCACAAGATGCTGCAGTCGAGACACACACAACCCACTTGCTTTTAAAGTGCTGATTCCCTTGATCTCTTTGGCCTACGTCTTGGACAAAGAATCTGTTTGTTACCCCTTCTGGGTAACTCAGCTCCTCCATAAACACTCTCGCCCCTGATTTGCTTGATTTGTGTCATGTTCCTCTCCCACAGCTTCACCTCTATTGTGCTCCAAGTTATTTGGATCCAATTTTCAGAGTCCAGGAAGGCAGAAAATAATAGCCCAGGATCCAATCTGCACTAGTGGTATAGAAACGTCTGCCAAAAATGTCTTAGTGTATACTGGGTTACCATGTACCCATTTCTCTAGATAATTCGGATTTGTGGTCTCCAGCTGCTGTCCAGTTGGTAACCCTGAGCTTTTCCTTTCTGCTGCTCTCTCTGTCCTTTGAGATATAAAGTCTCTTCTCATTCTTGTCATCAACTTTCTGCTTCCACGCACCTGCCTAAGACAGGAAAGGATCACAGCCTATCTGCTGGACTGTTGTTTTCCGAGCTAAGGCTTATCCAGTATCTTTCAGTACTCTACAGTACTTCCTTACAGATCAAAGCAAACCAAGGCTCATGACTTATTTGTCTGAAGTCATGTTCTTTTTTAATTTCAGTCCCAACCTGAATATAAAAAAAACAACAGAGAAAGCAGATGAATCAAAACGGGATTTGCAGTTTGGTGGAGAAAGGACCCATGAAGGCAGATTCACTTGGCAGGAGCTCAGCTGGGGGGTTCAGAGGCAAGCAGGAAAGACTTTAGGCAGATAAAGTGATTTCTTCCCATTGAGATGATATGGGCACAAAATATGTAATGCCCAAGAGCTAAGGTCCCTTCCAACCCAAACCACTCTATGATTTTATTTTGATCTCAGCCTTGTATTTTTCTGAGTGAAGAGATTGAACAGTGGCTGCTTCTGGACCCATCCTCCACTCAAGCCTTACTTGTGGAGAAAGGTCCCTGCTGTTGGCAGGAAATAAGCTCCTTCGCATTTTTCTTCTATCTGAATTTTTATTTCAAAAAAGAGGACAAACTTTTTTACATTGACAAAAAAAAAGGTGGAAAAATTATCAGGCTGGGAAAGTGAACAAAAATTAGGTACTTTTGCCAAAAATTGGAAATATTCCATGTTTTGCACTCGGATTTCATGCAAAGTCCATTTGGAGTAAAGGTACTTCCCAAATTATTATCAGGAAAGTGAGAGTTAGCAAAGAGATCAGCCAGGATTCAGAACGAGCCCAAGTTAGTGGAAAACTATCAAGTTTGGGGACCATTTACCACAATAGGAACACTTATGGTCTTGTATTTAAAACAACAGCTTGGTTTCAGCTGTCTAAAAAAACTCATTGCATTACTGCCAAGTCATTAGCTTACAAAGCTCCAGGCCCTGTCTACACACACGCCTGCCATCAGTTTAACTAAAATCACTATTTAATCCATTTAGAGCAATCAGCACAACCCTTTTTTTGGGTAACCAAATTAACCTAAATCAATACAAGCCTGTTGCAAACAGAGACAAACAATTTAAGGACATCGACATCAAAACCTGCATTAGCTCAGGCAGTGAGAGTTTTGTGGCGAGGCAGGAGCTCATGTCAAGCCAGGGAGATGCTGCAATGGTTCTTTTTGCACCATAGAGATGTGCCTGAAGCACATCCAGCAGCAATTTTTTGTTGAGGTGCCCAAGTGGTCTCTCCTGCTACTGCACAGTCTGGATCCCCACCTCCTCTCAGGGCCATGCCTTGCTGTGTTCAGGAGCTGTGGCTGCCCTCTCCCTGTCCTCTTCCCTGAGCCCTGCATGACAAACCCAACCAGTTTCCTGGGGGAGCTTGAGGGGAAAGGTGTAAGACATGGCTTGCTCCAGTAGAAATAATTCAGCTTCAATGTCCCAGGAAACCTTGTTTAAACTCTATTCTCCTGTGCCGAAAAACGTAAGGGTGTAAGTACAGACACAGACCTTTATGACAACATCCTCCCTCGCTGTTTGCAACTGCCTGTGCAAGAGACCAGGTCTCCTCTCCAGAGACCTCCTGCACCCTTCTCCTGGAAGACAAGGAGGAAAACACCAGCAGCAGCAGCTGGCCAGGGCACAGGCTGTTCCCCCGGGGTGTGCAGGTCTTGGCTGCAGTGCTCATCCCCTGCAAGGGCTGCCCGGCACTCACCCATGCTGAAGGAGGGGGGCAAAGATCCCAGCAGGGCCACCCTCCAGCCAAACACAGCACTCACCTGAAAGGATTCTGGGCCCAAAGGGGGCTCAGGGGGTTCCTCAGCTCAGTTTGGTTTGTTGAATCAGTAACCTGCAGTGGCTCTCACGCTCTCCAAGGGCTTGCCCAGCCCCACCTTGAGCCCGCTTCAGCTTTTGGCCCACACAGCATCCACAGATGAGGGGTTCGCCAGGTCTCCATCCACTGTGCAAGGCACAGCTCCTGGTGCTTGCTCTGAGCCAGGCTATGGCCAGCTGCAGCTGATGGTGTCTTATTCTTCTTTTGGCAGAGAAAGTGAGTGGTTGCTCCATATCATCTTTATGGCACATGTAACTCTGTAGGACACTATTAAACCCTCCCTATCCAGCCCACTGGACTTCCAGAGTTTCCTTTCATAGATAAACTATTCCCTACCTTTAGTCATCCTTTCTGCCTTTCTCTGGACCTTTTCCAGTTCTGCTATATCCTTTCCGAGATAAGGGATCAGAGTCACACTCAAAAGCACGTGAACCAGGTATTCATACAGTTACATTTATACAGCATAGCCTTGCCTTTATTCCTACTCCTCAAAATTCCTAACATAAGACTGGCTTTTTTTTCTTACTGACAATCATTCAGTTGATATTTTCTTGGAAAACATCCCAATATTTTGAAGGGGGTACATGGGGATTATTTTTCCCTGTGTATTGCTTCACATTTACCTGCACTCAGTCTGTTTCCCCATCCTGTCACTCTGCAGGTCCATATTGCTCTTCTGCACAGTTTTTAGTCACCTGTTGTCTTTACTACAGTGGATATCTTACCATGAGAAAATTCTTTCACCTCACAGCTCACCTTCTTTTCCACATCTTTATGTGTATGATCCGTATGTGTGCACAGGGTAGTGGGAGGGAAGTGCACAGGAAATAAGGCAAAAATCCAAGTATGTACTCGTGTATCAGTTACCCCATTTTCAGGTGTTGCATCAGCAAACACCCATGGTAACACCCTACAGCAAAATGTGACTCCCAAAAGCAAAAGAGACCAGAATCAGAAAAGCAAGGCCACAGGCAGGCCAGGGAAGGGCTGCCAAGTTTCAGAGACATCTTCATAGCTGCCTGTCTCTGAGTTTTCCTGCTGCCCAGAGGGAGCATCAAGCTCAGCTCTGAGAGCTCCTGATGACCTCAAGGAGAGCTTTGAGCTTTGACCTGAGGCAAAGCTGAAGGATATAGCTGTTGAGTTTCGGCAGCTTAGGGATGCCACTAACTTCTTCTGAAGCTGGGGATTTCAAAGTCTTTTTACTGAAGACACCAGCTGGAATCTCACTGGAGTTTATCCTAAAGACTGAGAGGACTCACACTGTCTCCGACCTTTATACACGTGCATGTTGGGTCCCGAGCATTCAGAGGTTCACAAATGAAATCTGTCTTTGTTAAGCTGTGGCAGAGAGAGACGGAAATCCCTCTGAAACCTGTGATCTTCCAGAGGCAAAGGAACTGCTCTAAAACAAACCAGCATCTCCTTCCTCCCATGGCTGTAATCCAGAAAGCCGTTTACATTAATGAGGTATCTGGCCCCCAGCTAAGCTACAAAAAGCCAAAGATGCTTAGATATGACTGTGACAACATAACATAAAACAGGGCTAATTTTGTACTGCAAAATGCCTGGGTAGCAACAGATGTCTGCAGCCACGTGTCCAGACATACCAGCCTCACCTGATCTTTTCCGGTGTGCCAGCCCTCCACCCTGGCGCTGGCTACAGGACAGGCAGGAACTGCGGGTGTAAGAACAGGAGATCTACGCTGTTCTCTGGCTTTCAGCCCCAGAGTGGGTATCCTGTGAAATCTACCCTATAGAAGAAGTACCTAAAATTACCCTTGAATGACCTTTAGAAGAAGAATCTCCAGGGTGACAGTGCCACCATTTCTAAGTCTATTGATGCAATTTTATAAGTGATTGTTATCAGTGCCTTTCCACTGGGACAATCCAAGTGACAGCTACGGCTTTGCTATCCCCTTTAAAAGCCTGATGTTTCATCATACCTCTGCTGTGGTGCATGCCAGGTCTCTCCTGGCCTGGGGCATCCCTGAGCAGCAAAGGGCAAAGGAGAGATGAAGGACCAAGACAATGTGAGGGACCAAATCACCTTTAGCATTAACTGGGCAATGTCCCAGGGCTTAACCACCAACCCCAGCCCCCTTCTCTTCAAGGGGCGCAGCATAGCCACTTCTTTTATCCTACAGACACACAGTGGGTTTGGAGCCTCTCATGTTTCTTTGGGAGAGTTTTCTCTGACAACCACAGTCAGGGCAAGGAAGCATGCAGGCACATTCACACATGCAGAAGCATTTGATTTTATACCAGGAGTTCAACAGCTAAAAAAGCTTCCATTTGCTTGTATAGGTAGCATGATTAGAACACAAATTAAGGACTTTAGGACTCTAGTCTACAAATCCTTATAGCACTGGTACTCCTTCCAAGTACTAGTTCAAATAAGATTTGTATAATAAAAATCTGCAAGAACACATCTAGTCAAAGTTTCTCATGGCTTTTTATTTACCTTTCTTCAAAATACCGTATATACATATGATGAGATATAAAACAGAAACATGCTGTTCTCTGGTATTCCCCAGATTTCCAAATAGTAGAGTATGTGGAGAGTAAAAATTATTACTATCAGAGACCTACCTCAGTCTAAAACTGAAATTTACACCACATCACTAATTGTGTTCATAAGTACTCAAAGAGAAAACAATAAATAACTTGTAACTCAAAGCCAAAAGCTTGAGCACTCCAAAAGCTGGACACTAGGTGGCAGAAAAATTATACATTCTCCAGTAACTGACAAATACTCATCCTTTCAGTAAGAAGGCAGGCCCAGGGAAGTTATAGTATGTATCTCAAATAAATTGAAAGTTTATAGCTGGCCCGCTTTTCCTGATCAGTTCAAAAGAACACACACCCTGTTAAGTTTGGGTTTTTTGCTCCTGCAAAGCAACATTTCTCCAACAGCCCATCAATCAGGAGCCATCACAGGCAGAGGCTAAGCTGAAAAGGCTGGAAAAAAGGCTTGGGAAGGAGGCAAAGGAAATAGGTGTTAGCACATGTCTTGCCCACGCCCTGCCCTCCTCTTCGTGCCCTCCAGCAAAGATATATAAACCATAAATAAAATAATTAATAAATATAAAATAACAGGCATTGGGACTTTATGAAAGCAAGCAGGAGGTTCTGCATCAGTGTTTCCAACAGCATCCCCTGCTCACTGGGCACGTGTAAATGCAGGCCTGTGGCAGGTCACAGACATGCACATGCAAGTGACCTTGGCATTTTGGTGGTGCAGCTTCCGGCCTTGGCTGGCTCTCAGGAGTAGAAGGAGCTCAGGCTCACATTGGTGGGAGCAGGGCTGGAGGTTAAAGAGCTGCATCTTACCCCAGGCTCCTGGCTGATTTGCTGTATGGCCTGACACGGCTCCATCTTACTCATCTTCTCCCGCAGCCCCGGCACCTGCTGCCTGTCACCTTCACTTCCAGGTGCAAGGTACAAAGTAAAACATATCTACCAACTGCCCTTGCTGCAAGGACAGAAACAGCCCCCACTCCCTCCTAAAAGGAGACTCCTGGGACTTGATGTTCCCATGACATCCAAACTCCCAGACTGTTCAAGCACATCCTTTGCCACCCTGGGGCCTGTCCCTGAGCATAAAAAGGCTCTTTTTAACAAAAACCTGGGCAATTTCCAGATCAGTATTTTCAGCTCCTCTTGCTGGGGTCATCTGAGGAGAGGACCTTGAGGAAGAATTTAATGGAACTAGTAGGACCCCTCTGGATTAAAAGCAACTTGCAAGCCTGCAGGAAAGCTCAGGGCTGTGGGAGAAGTGCCCAAAGCTAGAAGATGTCCCCCAAAACCTGCACTGCACCTGTAGCCAAGAAACATTTTATGATGGGGTCAAGAAATCATCTGACCTATTGTGGCGATGGAGGAGCAGAGCACACACAACAGTGTCTTTCTTTAGGAGAAATGAACATCTGCATGACACGAAAACAACAACACTAGAGAAAAAAAAAAAAGAGGATGAACCCACATGTCATTGGTCTGCAAAATGCAATAGTGGAGGATCAGAGTTCGGCCCCCCTGGGTGGCTGAAAAGACACCATAGCCAGCCTGCCTGGCCTGTGGGAGGAGCTGAGAAAGGAACCATCACATCACTTTTGGCCAGCGTTCAGGGAGGCACCAACTGGCTCCAGGAGAAGTCATCAGCAAGTCTCTTCTGCTATATTCTGCAAATAGGCCTTTCAAAGGGATGATGGATGAGGTAAAAAGAGGTAGATTTTGTGGGGAATCATACTCCTCAAAGACAACCTTCCTCAGAACTGGAGAAGAAACTTCTTTTATGTTTGTAGGCAATTTTCCTTGGCTCGTGATGATTGCAAACCTCAGAATAACTAAGGTTTGTTCACCTGCAAAAGCAACATGAGATCTGCCTGCCCACCCACCCATCCTGACACGTGGCACCTTGGCTGCCATAGGAAATACGCACCAGGCCTTATCCAAATGCAGAAATACCAGAGCTCTCCCCTCAGAGTCAGAGCACTATTCCCAAATTTGGAGGTGCAAGCAGACAACCCTACCTAAGAAACTGATCGATTCCTCTTCCTGCATGGAAACATTTCACCCCAGGATTCCAGCTAAACACGGAAAGGACTGAACCATGGGATGGACATGGGCAATGGCTCAAAAGAACAGTACAGCCTAAGAAAGGATAAGTAAAGAAAGGGAAGAAACAGAGAAGGGTTTGAAGCAGCAATGCCAGCGAAATGGACACGTAAACAGCACACAAGGGGAAACTGTGGTCACCGTAAGCATTCCTTTATGTTAAAAGCTGTACCTAACCATGTCTCTTAACAGCTGCAGATGATGGCAATTCAAACATCAAGGTTTGTGGCTACCAGTGTGGGAGTGAAGGGAATGTGGATGGGAAGTTGGGTCATATGGGAATTAAGAGCTTGTTGATTAGTGGCAGCATGACTGGAAGCCTGCAAACCCTGCTCAATCCCAGACCTGCAGGTTCTCAGCTGCTCAGGAAATCATGTTCCCCTTATTTATGGCCCAAGGCTAGATCAATGCATTGGGGACCCTGTGGTAATTTTAAATTCAGTTCCTTCGGTCAACTCCAAGTCTCTTTTATAGCTGAGTCACTTGGTTTCAAAGTGCTGTTTCCAACTTCTTGCAGGGCTGTCTTCCTGTCCCACGTCCTCCCCAGTCCCACCCTACTTGCATGTGCACCCGCTGTCCCGTGGCTCAGCCTGCTCTTCCTCCATGCTGTCCCACTCCTTGCCACTCTTCCCCCCTTTGTCTCTACCTCACTTCCTTCCATTTTGCCTCTCCACTGCCTTCACCCTTCCCAACTAACCCTTTACTGTCACACTCCAGACTTCCTTAAGTTTTGACAAGTTTCTTTTCCAAAATGGGAAATAGTAAACCAACCTATGACTACACACTGTCTTCTGGTAAAAATGCTGTCACTTTATCTCCTCCCCTTTCTACCATCTTCCTTTTGTTTGTCTTGGCTGCCCTTTTGCCTACTCTTACACTGCAAACTCTTTGAGGGCAGTGCCAGAATCTGGTCTGGATTCTATAAAGCACCTAATATGCTAAATGTCATTAAAGGTCCGTTTATTTTCTTTTTTTTCTTTTGATTTCCAATAAACTCAGCGAACATCCAAGTAAGCAGGAGTTTAAGTAGACAGACATATGTGTCTTGTCAACAGGAAGTTTCTCTTGCATAACTTCTCTGGCAGTTCTGGAAAGCTAAATGCGGGTGCGTTTTTCCTCGCTGAAAATTAACAGTCAGGAAAAAAAAAGTGAACCCGTAAAGCAAAATAATTTCTGAGAAAGGAGATTCCAGAAAGGCAGATGATTTTTAGCACGCAGAGCTGCCCTTGTGAAACATCTGCTATGACGTAGTCCTGTTCTGGCTGCAGACCAAGCGTATCAATAGCTCCATAGAGTAATGGGATAAGAAATGGGAAAATTGCCATTGCTTGTTTAGCAGCTTGTTTTGCTGATAAATGTCTGTCACTTTTCAAATAGCTACAGTGCAATTGTTTTTTGGGGAAAATATTTCCTTGAGCAGGAGGTTTGCAGGCCATTAGCTACTTCCCATCTGTGCTGGTGTTTTAATACACCCTACATACACTTTGCTCCTTATTAGAAATTATTCACAGCTTTTGATTACAGGCAGGCAGCCTGAAGTTTAGAAATCATGGATGCCATTAAAAAAATTTCTCTTGCCTTACTGAAAATTTAAGTCACAAAATCATTAGAACCAGTACGTACTTGTTGAAAGAGCATCTACTTCTAAAGATGGCCAAGGAAAAAAAAGTACTCTTTTTAGACATCTGTAGTTTTAAAATAATGAATGACTGTATAAAAGCAGGAGCTGACTAAAGTGGTGGCCACTGTGTGCTCGTTCCATGGCTAGAGGCAGAATGTCACTGAGCCAAGCAGTGCAATGTGCTGGAATTCATCTCATCCCTCTTCAAACTGTGCCATGAACATTTTTTTAACTCCCCATGATAGCTGCCAGGACAGACAAGAGACAGACCCCTGTTTAATATCACACACAATGTCTAATAGCATCTGCTTTTGCTGCACACTTACACTAAACAAGCAATGACTTGCAGTAAATTTAGCTGTGCCAAAGGAGACACAACCGCACTGAAATGCTATATGTATACATCACAGGGAGGGGGTGACACCCCAAAACTATTCCCTATTAGCAAGTATCCTCCTTTTTTTCCCCCCTCTTCTCATCAGAGGAAAAAAAAAAAGGCAAAGAAAAAAGGTGAGATGTAAAAACGTGGGTACTGTTGCAGATTTGTCCCAGGGATATACCTGCTCTGTCATCTGAATCCTTTGCATTTCTTTAATTCAAGAGAATCACATGAAGTCTCTATCCTAACTAGTTTTTAGACTTCACAGAATAAAGTTAAGGGAGAAAGAGAAAAGAGATTCAGGATTAGAAAGCGCCCACTGAAGTATGAATGTAGGAATGGAGAGAAATTTCCAAGTGAAGTCCTGCACTGTGGGAAACTTGCTCCGTAATTGTAATTTACCGCTTGGGCTGACAGGCAAAAGGACCAACAGAGACAGTGACTACTTTTCAGAATTTATTGTAAAAAATAGTATTAAACAATAGGAAAAATGCCACTCCTTGTTCAACCCACCACATATTGCTTTATGTGGAAACAATGGAAAAATTTGACAGAAATGTATTTACCCACTCCTATCCATGCATCAGATGATTCCAGCTACTCAGGACATGCTCATGGGAAAAATATTGGCAGTATCACAGCATATGGAAGTGGAAATAAAAAACATGCAGTATTTTCAATTGCAGTTGGGAGGCCTATTTCCTGGAGTCTAGAGATCATGTTGTTTTATCTGTTTTCCTTTAGCATTATGTACATTATCAGACTTTCATAACTTCAGACACCAGCATAAAGCCCTGATTTTTTGCCAACAGTGACATACCCTCCTCAAAGATAAATGTGGAAACCAGAATGCCTGCCTTACTTCTTTTTGCAATTTCCTTTCCACAGGAACACGCACATGATATAGTTCATGCTAACACATATTTAAAGCTTGGCTAGCCCTTTTTCACTTATACCAGTTCAATCCCACTGGAGGTCCTCATGGCAGCACAAACAATGGACAACAGACTTCCAGCACTGCAATGCATTTGTTCTGGCCAAAAACTGCTTGTCCTAACACCAAATTACATACTTTGTATGAAACTTCTTTGTCTACAAACAGAAATATGTCAGATTCTGCATTAAACTGTATTACAAAAAATGTAAAACAATACATTCCACAATTATTTTTTGTGGATTTTCTAGCTCATCTCAAAACTGTGAAGTACCAGTGTTAGCTCAAACAGAGCTCAGTTTTAACAGAGATCCAAAATAACGGGTGCACAGTAGTATTTACCTGGTTCAATTAGCTTCATTATCAATTGGCAAAAAGTTGACTTAGTTTCATACTTTAAAGAACTAATCAGAAAAACCTTGAATTACATGGCACTGTTGAGACCACCCCAGTTTCAAGTCAATGGATGCACTTATGCACGGTGCATTGTTGTACGTATGACATGAATATAGAACCCAAATACTCAGAAAATGGGGCAGCAGAAACCTATAGATAATGCTAAATAAGAGCACCTAACCATTTTTTTCCCACTGCTGTGCTTGATGAAAACTTGTAACAACAGTTTGAGGTGAGGTGACACAAATGACAGTCACTGGAGTAGAGTGCAGTGGAAATTTTGGTCATTCTGAAAGAAGATACAATGGAGCAGTACAGGAAATTCCATACCAAGAGGCCAAAGTCAAACATTTTTTCTCTTGCACATCATAAAAAGTATTTTTGGTTACAAATTACCACTGCAAACAGCCTTCTCATAGATAAAACTAAAAATGTCTCTACCTAAAAAGCTTTGAGAAGGGTCAAAATCCCACAAACCATAACTAAAGAGCTTTCTCTAAGTCCTCTTCCCTTCTGAGTTGCAAGAGCCTTCTTATTTTAAGGAAGACCCTCCTCTTGGTCAATCAATTCCGTTTTGGTGGAGAACACATCAGCCAACATGTGCTTTGGGATTTCAGATCCCCGTACTTTTAACGTGTAGCAGGCATTTTCTACTTTTGCCAGACTCTGTTTCAAGGTGTAGAGCTTCTTCGAGACTTCGTAAGGTCCAGTGTTGCCAATGAAAGTAAACCCATCGTAAATCTGACGCAAGAACTGGCTCAGTTCAAAGGGCGTGTCTATGTCCCCGTTCCCAACGCTGCTGATGCACAGCCGCATCAGCTCTCCCGTCAGATCAGCCACTCCCAGCAGGTAATCCACGGGTGTTACCTTCAGGCTCCACGTATGGGGTTGTTTATCATGGGAATTGGAGGTCTGGGGACAGAACGGAAGCAAGTCCAGTACAGAGAACTGTGAAAAAGCCATCTGTAGTGGTTCAAATACACACTAACTCATCTAACATAACTGGAAATTTAAAACATTCTGGAAAATTAAGTATGATAAACATACCCTAACTCTACCATCTTTATTTGCAAACAGAACTATCACATCTTTGTAGCAACATTTATTTGTAGTTGTTTAGGTTTTTTTTTCATCTGACAGATCTTGGCCTGATAGATTTTTTCCTAAATGGTCTGTCCAAAGCTAGCAGATCAATCAAAAATAGTCTGCATTATGAAAATAAACCATATAATTTCGTAATAGTATCTTGAATTTCAAAATATATTCTCTACAAGAAGCCATAGTATTCTCAGATCTGTTTTATATCAACTGAGCTCATTAAAATAGCAAACAAAAATCTTCATGAAGCAAACCCATTACAAAGTTACAAGTTTGCTCCTACATCCAAGTTTCCAATACTTTTTATTGCCATAATATTGATAACGTGGGAGACAAAGCAAGTTTCTTTCTGTTCACTTGTTCCCATAATATGCTATCTACCCAAATCGACAGATCTGGTCAGAGGCATGCACACTGGGGTTAACAACTTCACAGTTTGTTAAAACAAGTGTGCCACAATGGACTTGCCTCTGGTAAAAACAAACGAATTCAAGCTAAAAATCAGGCTTCTCTGCAAATATCTTACCAAGAGAATAAAGAAAGAATGAGAAGTGCTTTACAGCAGAATCTCTTTAGCAGAAGCAGACTCAGGAATTAATGTAAAGCAGCATTAGTGTAGACTGCACCTTGACTGCATGTGCAATTCTGTAGATTGCTACCAAATCACTGTTGTCCCCTGTCAACAATCAAACTGCACGCAGTTTACTGTGGCTGGTGACAGTAGTTTGTCCCTATGAGCCATTTAGGGCAGGGCAGGAGTACAGGCAAGTCAAGAAACAGCAGATATGGTATTAGGGCTAAGGTATGATGGGACACCAGCTTGTCCTCTGAAAGGAATCAGTTCCAGGAGAGTTACAAATGACAAAGCTAAGACATATGCAGGGTGCTTCACACAAGGCGAATACAGTGCCTCCAGTGACTAGTTCAATACCAGCAGAAAGATTTCATTCGTGGAGTTCATCCCGCCTTGGTTTGTCTCCCCCAACTTCTGCAACATCACTATACCCCGGCAGGTCTTACAGACCGTCCCAGGCACTAAAAATCCCTCCACTACATTTGTTACCTAGCATTTCACTGGCCTGGATCTTTCGCCGTACCAGAAAAGAGTTCAGTTTGCTCTGAATAAAAAGGATGTGAAATTTATAAACTTGTATCCCACAGATTTAGTTTACTATTTATCAGAATAAAAAGCATGTTTTGAACAAGTGAGTCAAAGCCCACATGTATATCTAATCCCATTCCACTAACTGGCCTTATTTAATCACATGCCAAAAATGTGACTAAGCCTTCTCACTGCATTTCCATTCCCCGAAAGATGTTTGTCAATTGAGAAAAGAAAAACTTTTACCATGTTTGTTGTTTCTTCTCTGTCTTCTGCTGTAAATATTAGTTGTTTGTTGATCTCTTCAACACTAATCAAAGATCGTGTTTTGATAAAATACTGAAACGAAACTGCCTCAACATATTCTTGAAGTCCTGCAAAAACAGCAGAATTAAGCTAATGCTTCAAACTTTCCAGCAATGATCCATGCTCACAATTATTTATTTTTTAAGAAATCTTTTAAGTGAGACTATTTGAAGGTTACAGGCAAAAAGTGAAAACATAATCCAGAAATAACATTGAAACATAATCTAACATGGCCATGTGTCTGAAGTATGAAAGTCTGACCAAGCACACAGACAAACATGTTCAAGTTTTATTCCAACTGCATTTTTCATGCAGAACCTTCTGTAATTCCAATATAAAGCATCATGGTACTCTCAGAAGCATACTGAACAGCAGCTCCCCACAGTGTTCTCAGGCGCTCATACTCGGACCAGTATTGTTTAATATCTGCATCGATGCCATAAAGAGTGGGACTGAGTGCACCCTCAGCAAATTTCCAGATGACACCAAGCTGAGCGGTGCAGCTGGCACACCTGAAGGATGGGATGCCTTCCAGAGGGACCTGGACAAGCTTGAGAAGTTGGGCCCATGGAAATCCCATGCAGTTTAACAAGACCAAGTGCAAGGTGCTGCACCTGGGTCAGGGGATCCCCAGTATCAACACAGGCTGGGGGATGAACAGATTGAGAGCAGCCCTGCCCAGAAGGACTTGTAGTAGATAATCGTTTAAAACGGAACTTCCCACTTCTCCATTTTGTGGGAATCAGGCTCCTTAAAATATGCAAGTTTGGTGAAATTCATGTTCAAGACAAAGCATCTGTTGTTACAAATCACTCTAGACCAAATAAATAAATAAACAAACAAACCAACCAGACAGGACTGTGATGTCCAATAAGAGGACCAACAGGTGATCCTACTTTGGCAGGAGGGTTGGACTAGGTCATCTCTAGAGGTCCCTCCCAACCCTAACTGTTCTGTGATTCTATGAACATATGAATACCCGCTCTGTCCAAAAGAACTTATACTTTAAAATTAAGGTGTGCAGGGGGACAAAAGGAGTTGGTGTGTTGGAAAGGGAATAAAAGATGGGATAACAAATGTAGCTTGTACCAGATTAGTATGCCATCTAGAGCTACCTGCCACAATTACCCCTCACTACTTACTTAGCAGATGGTGATTTTATTATGCATTACAGCAAAGGTGAGATCTAAAAAAAAAGTTTGAATGTTCAGACAGAGATTTTATAGGTTGTCAGTTTTTCCCTATGCGCAGAGAGCAGATTTGGAGGAAGCACATGAGAAAAGTTCATACGCAGAAAGCTGAAGCTGGCACTGTTGGTGGAAAAAAATGCAGAAACAAAGCTGGAACAAACAGCCACGGCAGTACTAAGCTAAAAAAAGTTGTAAAGACAAAGTCAATGCCTATGTATATCTGACCCATGAACAGAGAAAGCTCAAAGAGGATATTAAAGGCACAGACACACAACAGAGATGGCTCTAGCAGAGCTATTCTGAGCCATTTTAAGGGGATGACTTCACTTCAAGAGAAGCAAACAGGTATCATGCTGCAAGAGGGCTAGGATTAGACAATAGTTTTGTCAGTGAGAAAATGAGGATGTAACCAAGGGTACCAGAAGTAGAATCCTGTTTCCATTAGAATAATCTTAATACCTTCAACTGACCTGTACAGGGCCAGGACCTCAGCCTACAGAAATATGCAGGAAGAAGCAAATTTAGACTTCACCTGGATCAAAGAAATAGTCTAAATCAAAAAGAAGAGAACATAGATTTGAATAACAGACGAGGGTGGAAATACTCCAAAAAACTAGCATAACCACAAGGAGTAGGAGGCTTTCCACATTACAATCACAAAAGCATGATAAGTGACCTGCATTTTCTTTTCCTTTTAAATATGTGTTTGAGCAGAAGCAACTCAGAATAGCAATTCAGCCTGCACCATGTACAGTACTCTACAGCAGCAGTGGGAAAAGCAGAATAAATATGCAGCAACAAAACTCACACTTAGCACTGCTGTTCGCAAACCAGAACATAAACAGGGAGCTGGCAAGGCCAATTAAACACCATAATTTAATCAACAGAATTCAGATAAAGCATTCTGGGCACAAGCAATAGAAGAATACTAGATAAAAGCTACTCAGGATCTGTTAAGATAAATAACTTCAGAAGCTGCAGAGAAGTAGATTTCATCACTCACTCTTTCCCTGACTTACCTTCTGATGTCACAGGACCAGTAGCCCATTACGAAATTTTGGCTTTTTCTGTGGATAAGCTGTAAGCTACCAGATACAGCAGCACTCAACATGACAGTATCTGCGAAAATCTCTCTCTGCTATCTGTGGAGAAGACTATCACACGTGAAGAATCAACTTGGCATTTTCCACAGCTCTCAGAGAGATCAAATCAGCCCTCAAACCTTTTGGTAAACAGTGCTCTCGATCAGTCAGATCTCCCACTTTCAACTCACTCTACTTTACTACTTCACACATATTTTGACCTTTTCCATTATAAGTGTTTAGCTCCTCTGTTCTTTCATCTTTATGTACTTTTTTATGTGGGCATATTTGTATGTATGTACACACATAGATCTTTGCTTCCTCCTGCCATCCCACCCTAGCTGACATGTTCCAGCCTTGTGCTCCTTCCTTTGTTTAACAACATCACGTGAATGTTGCACAAAGGCAGTGCCATTTACTGTCACCTTTTCACAATTAAGGAATCTACCTCCCACTATTTAGTAAGCCTTACAAAACTCAATTAAAGTTGACATTACAAATATACTGGTAACAAATCCTGCTCACAACTACTTTGCAAAAAACATTAATATTTTTTCCTTTTTTTTTTTGTTAAGTTCTTCTTCTAGAAGTAGCTACAATATGACATTTCAGTGACCCAAGACCTTGAAATAGGGTATTTCCATGTGCAGGTAGAAGGATGTTTAAACATGTTATGTTTTAGCTTAATGGTAGGACATCCGCTATTTTCAGCAAATAATTCCCAAGGTGAAAAACTCCATCCCATTTCACTACACCATCCAACAATACCTTTCCCCTTATGCTCTTGCTTTGGATTTATTCCAAAATTGGCTTATTTCTGGATTGAGCTGCCAGTAATGAAATAATTTGTAAGACTGCCTTTTATGAGTTTGGGGTTTTTTGTAGTACATGGACAAAAATCCCAATTAAAAACACTGTATTATTTTTACTAGCACCTCTTAAAATTACAGATGTAAGGTAAAAAAGTAACTGCTTAAGTATTTTGATATTTTATTACATTTATTCTATATAAATAGCTTGTGAGCACTAGACAAGTGACAGTGACCCAGTATAGCAGCTCCCTTCTACATTTTAAAAATTTATTTTCTACATAAGAACTAGAGAGCTACACTGAGATATGTTCTGAGCATGTATCTATAAATAAAGGAGATTTTTCTGCCTGAAAGCTTGAGCACTTTTTTGTCAGCTGACATTCAAGATATTTTTCCTTAACTACATATGCAAGCTCTGAGAAAGAAGAAAAAGAAGTTTCCCTAAGAAACTTAGCAAGAAATTAGGTTTCTTAAATAAAAAATGATTAAAAAAAAGTCATTGGAGCACTCAATCCAAGAGTCAAATGAATGCATAAGACAGAGGAACAGCTAGTTCTATTTTAAAAATGAGTAAATAATAGAAATTACTTAATTAGAGGAGTCATATTAGGGTAAACAGAATCTAATTCCACCTGAGATGTGCATGCATGCATGCATGCATGCATAGAAGTTTCAACCCAGAATGACAGATCAAATAAGAGGTGAAAGTTTCCTCCTAAAATTTTGTTTACTTCATTTTCTCCTTTATATCTCAGTTTGACAGTTACAAAACACGTTCAAATGGATTTCATGCTTCTCGGTTGTTAAGGTTAGCAATGCCAGTGCCACCTGCCATCTTCCAAATAAACCGCTTCTCTCCCTATTTCTTCTCAAACTCATTTTCTTTCTCATCCTTTGTCCTGTTTCTCTCTATTTTCTTGTTTAGAGAGGAGCCTGTGCTGATGGTTAGGACACAAGCAGACAGACACAAGTCTGTGCTCTCTCACCCAGCTCCTCCCCTAAGCTGAGCAGCAGGAATCACAGGCCAAGAGCAGCCACTAGAAAGATGGTAGGAAGATACACACAGCAAGTTTCTTCCAGGATCACTGTATGAAGGGTGGGGCACATTATTTACAGGGCGAGTCATGTGAAACTATCCACTTGCTGATTCATTACAAAACCGAAACAGCACAGACAAGGCTTCTATCTTATCCTCATGTTTAGGCTGGCAAGTTACATTGGCATGAAAAAAAAACAAAAACCAAACACAGAAAAAAACATCCCTTCTTTCTCCTCCCCCCAAAACCAAATAAGGCAACAACAAAAAAATCCCACCATCAAAACCTAGAAATCCCCACCATAACCCAGAAAAAAAGAGTCATATTCCTGTGGAAATCCCAAACAGAGAAATAATTCTGCAGAACACTGGAAGCATGGTAAACTTAAAGAACTCATTTCTAGAAGTATAAGGATGAATGAAGGGGAGAGCAAGTGAAATAAGCAAACAATTAACCAGGTACATCATCAATTGAAACAAATACATACAATAAACTTAGAAGTATTAAAACAAAAACTAAATCCAGTGTCCTATTAAGATGAAACTGGTAATTCACACCTTAATCTATTCCTTTAAAGTTCTCTGCATACTTGACAATGATTCCCTAAAATTCACAGATCTTTTTCTGGGCAGAAGGGGTAAAAACTTATGTAATTAAACTAAAACTGAGGCTATGAAACAATCGAACTGTTTTGTTTATTGTGAGCATGAAGTCAAAGGTTAATTTTATAACATACACTGAAAGAGGATAAAGCCAGCTCTCCTCACAGACAGGAATGTTCTGGACATCCTGTTGTGCAAATGGCTTAAAAAAGTAATTCCAGTCAGGGATGGATTTTATAAAACAGTACTAACTAACAATTACAAATAAAAGTACTAGAACAAAAGTCTATATGAGTTTACAAATTTGGACAAAAACATCTGTTTCTATTCACTGAGTAATAATTCAAAAGCTGGGTAGGTTTACTATTACATTAATAATTAAATTCATGTAAATTTCTTCTATAAAGCCCTGAATGCTTTGTTCATTAGTCAATTGCTACCTGACACATCCACGACCACCAAAAAGTTCTGTTCTCTTCTAGCTGCATGTGTCGAAATGATGTATTTCAGATACTGAAGTGTTAATATTGTTTGCACTTTGTTTAAAGTTGAATACACACCAAATTCAGGGAAAAGGTTTTACCAAGATCAGTCAGTTTTCCCACAGAAATAAATATAGGTTCCCTGTCAGACAGGTGCCTGTGAGAGTTAAGTTACTTCTCCAAACAGGCACAAAAACCCTCCAAAGAACTGCAAAGAATATTTTAATTCCTCATTGCAGAGAACATGTTAATCAAGTCTTTTTTATATTGTTATTGAAAACACATGGACATAGGACAAATGATAGGCCTTATGCAGATGAATAATTGTGGGTGAGAAATTCACAAACTTTTATTTTGCTTCTGCTTGGGGACTGGAGGGATGTACCACGGTTACTTTCGTAATCAAGGTTTTTGTTCTGAAGTTTGCGGTTTTATTCCAACTCGCCAGCCCCAAACATAGTAATTCTGAAGAGCACCCAATGTTCTACATGAGTTCTTAAAAAAAACTATTCCTGTGACAAGTAGTCTTCCTGACCTCTTTGACTACCCCCAACTGCCTTCATAATTAATACAGAGTTCTAAAAGTCATTCAGTCAGATGGCAAATTTTAGACTACTGACAGCCTTGAGGGCAAGTGTTCAAGATACCAAAGAAAGGAAGCTCTGACTCAGCCAGGATGTTCAATGATCAAAGAAGAAAGAGCACCTAACACAACACAGCTTCTGCAGTTCAAAACACAGTGAAAGTTCTTCTTAAGATGATGTTGTTTCCATGCAAGAGACCCAACTCACGAGCACATCAGAACCAATAGTGGCCATTTATCCTCATAAACACAGATCTGTGACATGGCACAAAGGTACTTCACCACTCGCCAACCTCTATTTCTCACCACATGACTGCAAAACAAAAACTGAACCATGATGTGCTATCCTGGTTGTTTCTTGGAATGGAGTTCCTCTATGACACATTCTCCTGTGTGATTTTAAATAAACAAACAAAAAAGCTTCATAGATTTTTTTTTTTAACTTCTCTTATGTTCCAGCTGCACTTGGTTCCGGCAAAGGCTGGAGAGATCTGGTCTGTGAATGACTAATGTCAATAGCTGCAGGGTTGAAAAAAATTCCTGAGCAACAGCACAAGGTCTCCTCCATTTGCCAGGTATGAAACTGAACTAAAAGACAAACAATGTCGCTAGTTTCACGTTGTCATGTGAATAACTGCAGTATTTGTCATAATAGTACAGCAGGACTTTAGGACATTTAGGTCTTAAGTTAGAAGTAGGAAAGGACAATCTTTGTGACCATGCATCTTTAAAGGACTGTACATAGCTTCTCTTACAGACTTATGCTGCTCTGAACAGCTCCCGCTGAATTTACATCTCCTTCAGGGATGAGCTGATAATCAAATCTCACATAGTATATGCCTAGTTTGCTCATTTCAGAATTTGCATTCACCTTCGCAGGTTTGTTTTAATATTTTGCGTATGGACATACATAACCTGCAGCAGAAAATACAAAGTGAGAGGCTTTGCAGTTGCTGGCTTTTCCCTTTCCCTAGAAGAACCTAGGAAAAAAGCATGAACCAAAAATAATGAAAGGGTAGTAAAACACAATGAACTGAAGGTATCAAATTTCAAATAGGCAACTTGCAGAATGAAAAAAAAACAAACCAGTTTGACCACGCAGGGATATGAGTTCAAAGAAACACAGAAAGTAACAAAACAGAAAGAAATTAACAAAATTGTATCTCACAACCATTATCTTACTCACTGCAAATTCCGTTAATATTCCAATATAATCAGGAAACTTTGTTTCCATTTCTGGCGTTTTACCCCCTCACCTACAACAGCAAAGAGATTAATTCTTCAGTTACATCCTGTTCCTGTGTTACTGTGTTTTCCCACCATCATGCATAAACCTGATTGCTTCCTTCACGGAGAGCTTTCCTTTCAAGTTTTAGGTGTATTTAGGTCTTATCCTGGGTGAGACATTTACAATTCGTGATACCTTCCTCCTGCAGTACAAAGCTTTTCCTTTCTATTGCCAACCTACAATTAAATATGCCATCTATTTTAACTACAGCTTTTAAGCTTTCTCAAGGAAAAAAACAGGTGTCCTACTTATACTGTTCCTGATATGCAGAACAGTACATTGATATTATATCCTTGGTATTATGTACCTTGATATTATTTCAGAAATACATGTGTGTTTACAAAGGTAGAACAATTTGAGTATGTTATTTCCATATTTTGAGTTAAAAAGCTAAGAACAACAACAACAGCAAAAACCAAACCAAACCAAACCAAACCAAACCAAACCAAAAAAAAAAACCCACCAGGTCGAACACAGAAATCATTACTGGATAGTTCCTTTAGTTTGCATTCTAATTAAAATCCTTCATACAATACCCAAAAAAAATGTTATTACTTAAATCATCAGTAATCTAAAGCTGGCCTGCTTGGACAGACCCCACTCATCTCCATAGCATTTCTTACAGCATCCTGTCTGGTGGTCCTACATACTGCAGTTAAGAAGTGGCATTCTAGTGCAACTGAAGTATTTCCTTTTCATTCACACAGACTTAACGGGCCTTGTCCAATCGAGCAATGCAGTTTATTGCAATATCTTACAGGCCTAAAGTGATTCTAAATGGCATAAGGCAGGAGACAGAAATAAGCTCCATCATATCAATCTCTCAGAACACAAATAGTGCCTGCACAAGATAAATGATGTGTTAGACTGCGTCAGTGCTGAACTTTTACACAGAATTTCCTGCATCATCATCAGCAGAAGCAGTCACAGAGCAATAGTTTTGACAAGGTGCTGACATTTTACAGCCTCGTCATCTAATCCTATTGAGAGCAAGTGCAGACATGATAAACAGCTAATGAGCTTCCCTGTGCACACCACTCCAGTCGCCACTGCTGCAAGCACAGGCACACAGCAAAGGTCAGCCAACAGTGCTCTACTTGCATCTGCCATCATCACCCCACAGCACTCCACTTAAGAAGCTCCAGAAGAATTCTGGGCTCCCCATTCGGTATTTTGTCTTAAGGGGCAAAAAACTGAGTAAGTCTTCAAATGGCTAGAGATTTCATTTAACAAAGTCATGTTAAAAATGTACTCCATTCAATCCCACACAATGCCAACCTATCAAGCAATCCTTAAGTTTCCCTCTGCATTACACAAGTTTTGCATTTATGCAGAGTAGATTTAGAACATGCTTTGAATAATTACATACATCCTAACATAGAATCATAGATTTTTTTAGGTTAGAAAAGACTTATAGGATCATTGAGTCCAACCACTAAGCCAACACTGCCAAGTCCACTACTAAACCATGTCTCTAAGGGCAGCCACATCTACACGTCTTTTAAATACCTCCAGGGATGGTGACTCCACCACTTCCCTGGGCAGCCTGTTCCAATGCTTGACAGTCCTTCCCATGATTAAATTTTTCCTAATATACAATCTAAATCTCCCTTAGAGTGACCTGAGGCCATTTCCTCATGTCCTATTGCTTGTTACATTGGAGAAGAGACCACTGCACACCTGGCTACACCCTCCTTTCAGAAGGTAGTTGTAAAGAGCAATGAGGCCCATCCTGAGCCTCCTTTTCTCCAGGCTGAACAACCACAGCTCCTTCAGCCACTCCTCATCAGACTTGTGCTCCAAACCCTTCACTTGTTCCATTGCCCTTCTCTGGACACGTTCCAGCACCTCAATGTCTTTCTTGCAGTGATGGATCCAAAACTGGACACAGAACTTGAGCTGCAGCCAGTGCTGAATACAGGGGGACAATCACTGCCCTGGTCCTGCTGGCCACACTATTGGTGATAGAGGCCAGGATGCCACTGGACTTCTTGGCCACCTGGCCACACACTGGATCATGTTTAGCTGCTGTCAACCAGACCCCCCAGGTCCTTTTCCAGCAGGCAGTTTTCCAGTTACTCTTCCCCCAGCCTGTAGCACTGCATGGGGTTGTTGTGGCCAAAGTGTAGGACCCTACCTATGTTACAGAGCACTTCTTTCTTGTCTTTAAGCCCTGTACCGATCTTTTCTGTATATTTTTGCTATTTCCCTCAGCAGTTGAGAGTTAAATATATATATAAATGCTCAAATGCATACATATACAAATAAAAAATCCTGAAAAATTTCTTCCTTCCTTTCATAAATCCACACAATCTTTTTCAGTCCTTTTCTTGCAGAGTGTCTCTCAACAATTTTAAAGAAAGACTATATATTTCCTCACAGGATATATAAGGTATACACTGCAAAGCAGGCCAAAGGAGCAGGAATTCTATATTACAAATAGTAAAGCTTTAAAAATATCAACAAAGCAGAACATTCTAACATAACAAATGAAGAGCTCTGCATTAAAAAAAGACTTCATTATTTCAGTATCTCTTTGTTTGCTTGTTTAATCATCCCCTGGGACAATCTGTACTGTTAAGAAACATGTAGAAAACAGTCATCAGTTTTTGTTGTTGTTCAATTAGTGCTATACTCAGTGTTTGAGCTCATGCAAGTGTCCTTTGGGGAAACGTCCTGCGTGCCATTAGCACTATTCTTAATGAGGGAAAGCATGAAACTCCTTTAGTGCTCTGCCAGAATTGTTTTATCTTCAAGTCAAAAGAACAACTGCTTGGAGTAACCCCAAAAAAAGCATTTAACAATTACAAGTGGCAAACAATATTCCCAAGCATAATACTCATAGCATTCTTCTATTTATAGGCTAACAGTTATTATACTGAATAAAACATGTATTAGGCAGCTTTATTATGCAGACAATCATGGTTCCCCAGTTAAGGCTGCTACAGTGCTTTCCATTATAAGCTCCATTTTGAACCCTTTTACTCTTTCTGTGAGAGGTAGGGTGGGGAACAGGAGGATGTTTCATGTTTGGTTTCAAGACAAAGGAGAATATTTTTAGGAAGTTTGAGGTTAATTAGATATGCTGCTTTTGAGATATGGGACATGGGCGTTTCTTTATTCTTTTTGGAAGAAAAAAGCAGTTTAATGGCAATGTTTTTGTTCATGAAATGCTTTTTAACTAGTTCTCCAGAATTTCTTTAAAATACAAAATCAGAGCTGAAAACTAGGTTAAAGAAAGGTCAAGACTTACAGCCCTAGGAAATATATAAAGACAAAAGATCTAGCACTTTTCTTAGCTACATTTATTTTCAAAAAGACAAGCAAGCTTTTTCCACTGAAAAAAAAGCAAAGCAACAATTAAAGAACACTAGACTTAAAACCAAAACTAAAAGCAACATTCTTAACTCTTATCACTGTTCACCTCCCAATTACAGTTCTTTATAAACAGTGGCGGGCAGGTGGAATAAAGCATTCCCTCTCCCAGTTGCTCTTCATCTAAACTGTCCCCTCATCCTTCCTGTTTCCAGGTTTTCTATCTCATCTTCATAATCCTGACACCAAGCATCTTCACATCTCTGGCACTTCCTTGATCCTAGCTTCAGCACGATCAAGACCTACAAGTCTTGAAGCCTGCATACTCCTTTTTTTTGCCATCCCAATGACTAACTGGAGAGCAGAGGATTTAATGAAGGTAAGAGTAAAGGTCTGGCTGAAAGTTAGCATTTTATACTTGTTACGCACGCAAGCTCATTTACACAATGCCTAAAAGCATTCCCTGTCTTCCCAGTGACACACAGGTATATTCTAACACTCCCTTACAAAACGTGCACCATGGGCACCAGCTGGCATGAACTTCCCTTGCAGAGGAGCATATGTAGAAGAGCTAGAACATAAGTAGATACTGTGGATGACCTACAGAAATAGAATGAAGGCAACTTATTTCAGCTGGATTTTATAAACAGTCTTCTTAATGAGGCACAAATACCTAGTTACAGAAACAAGAGATCTCAGGGCCAAGAAGTATTATACTACTGATGGGAGTGCACAGACTTGCCATTTACTTCACCTGAAGAGTGGGAAAAAGTAAAAGTACAGCCATTTCCAGTTCTGACTTCAGAAATGCATTGGGGGGCTGTGTATTTCTACCCTTTAGTTCTGTCCAAAAAAACTGTGAAGTTCAAGTATTTGAGAGACTGCACACCTGACTGCTGGAAAGATGGACAGCGGAGTCTACTTCTTCTCCCCCTTATTTAGAACACTAATACCTTCTTGCCTTCCTTTCTTTTTACCTCAAGAGGTCAGTAAGATTCATTCCCTTAAGTTTTCTTAAGACTGTAGTAAGAAAATTCTTTATGACAATCTCACCCCAAGTCCCATGTAAGCATTAAGGATGTGCTACCACACATGCAACTGTGTGCAGTTCTGGGTGTCACAATTAAAAAAGGATGTGAAGGTCCCTGAAGATGAAGGCATCCAGAGGAGGGCAACAAAGATGGTGAAAGGGCTGGAAGAAATGTGCTATAAGGAGCAGTTAAGGATTTTGGGCTTGTGTAGTTTGGAGAGGACAAGCCTGAGGGGTGACCTCGTTGCTCCCTACAGGTTCCTGAGGAGGGGAAGTGGAGAAGGTGGTACTGATCTCCTGTCCCACCCAGGGATAGGATGTGTGGGAATGGCTCTCAGCTGCATCAGGCAGGAGCATTTCTTTTGAAAAGGTGCTCAAACACAGGAACTGGCTTCCTAGAGAGGTGGTTGATGCCCCAGGCCTGTCAGTGTTTAGAAGAGGCATTTGGACAATGCTCTGAAAAACTTGTTTTGACTTTTGGTCAGCCCTGAAGTGGTCAGGCAGTGGCACTGGATGATCACTGTAGGTCCCTTCCATTTGAATTTGCCTATTCTGTTCTAAAAGTTTTGGCAGCAGTGGAGGCATTGAGTCATCATACACATGCAGCAGGTCTCTAACTTCCTCTACTAACTACTTCTACTACTAACCTCCTCTAGAGTAACTCATCCTGCTCTAAAATGGACAAATACATCTTAGTCATTTTAAGAGGCTGAGATTTTCAACACTGGAAAAAACTATTAAAAATTCTGAATTGTTCCTGAGAGAGTATTTGCAGTTGTTTTCTAAACAGCTTATTCAGGTCCATTCTGGTATTAACAAATACCTTTGTGCAAGTCAGAAATTATGCAGGAAAATCAGCATAGCTGATGGTGTGTATTTACCAAATACACAAATTTTTTTTCATTAATTGCTTTATTTTCAGACTGCTCTGGGTAGCTTAAGTATCTTTCATGTAAAAAAGAAATCTAACTTGATTTTTGAAAATATATATTTTTTAAAGAAACAAAACCAGTAATTTTTTTTTATTCAGAGGAGAGAATGTGGATGTAGAAAACTAGCATACTTGCTTTATAAGAACATGGGTACACACAGAAGTTATTGTGCAGTAAGTTTCTATATGTCTGCTACGTAGGCATATTCTCTTAGGTGCGAGATGAATGAATCTAATTCCAGGCCAACTGCTGCTCAGTAGCACTAGAGGCAGGTAAGCCTCTTTGAATTTGCTGCCACAAAGACACATATCAAACAAAATAGAGACCGTTCAGGTGAGGCAGCTGATGCAGAGTAAGTGGCTGCCCTGTAAGAATCTTGCTCACATGGCACGGCATGGCTGACAGCTTGCACCACACAGTCTCACAAAGATCCATGAGGCAGCAGACCTCAAACACTGCTGTTCTATACACAGCGTTATATGACTCACGTGGGACTACAAACTTCAGGGGTTATTCAGAAAAACTTTACAGGTCACAATGATGCTTTCAAAAACTTTTGTTCATAAAACTGAATGCAAGGATTCTCAGCTTTTATAAGCAGTATTTAAAATGAAAACATAAAAGATGTTTGCAGCATGTCAAGATACTCATAATACACTTGGAATAGCATTGTTCACAGTTTGAGATCATCTGTAGCGTCAGCATTTTGAATTATCTCTTTTCATTGTGTCCCTATAGTACTTGGCTATAAATAGCAACAAGACACATACAGGTTAGGTGGCTGTAAGAAAAACTTCTTATATCTAATTTGAACAACCCAATGCATCACAGGTAAGAGGACTGTGGAATTAATCAGAACCATTGAAGACTATCAGAGCAAGCTCCTTCTGGTTGCAAATTCCTAACTGAGACTCAAGACCTGTCTCACTTTTAACAAACTAAAGTTTTTGTAAGACATGAGTACAAGTTAACCTGAGCATTGTTTGTCTTGTAGATTACATACATGTATTTGCTGCTGGTTTATCAAATCAATCTTACGGACATTTTTAAACAATTAAATAATTCAGGGCAAATCTTCAGCTCTCATCAGCTGAAGAAGTTTTCCCTAAACAAAGAAAGATATATCCTAAACAAAGAAAGATATATACAATTCCAAATACATTAAAAATGAGATTGATAAACACAAGACACTTTTATACCATGACTAAGATGCCAAAGAAGCAGTTACATATTTTACTCATGTGTTGCCACAACAAAGGTATACCAATTTTAGGTAATACTCAGATTGTCAGCAAAGATTCAGCAAAGAAATACGGTTTGACATCCAAGAGTCATGAATGAACTGGGATTTAATACCTCAATAATGTTAACAAAGACTGCTGTTTACAGAGAGAAGCAGAAAAAGATGTGATTGAAACACACAAACTGCTTTAATGCTTGTAACAGAGAGGCAGAAGCACATTCTGAGCCTAGAAGAAAGAAAATGCTTATCTAAGGATTTTAATTCATTAATTTTATCAACTGAAAATCACTTTATCACTCAAAATGGATAATTTCATAAGACAGTCCCTCCCACTCTCCTCTTAGAAATTATAACCTTCAGGAGGGGTAAATGAGCATGGTACATATATTCCTCTCAGTCAGAGAAGACCAGCCAGTACATTTGTTAGAACTACTCTCGACTTCAGTTTAGGTCAGGGTCCAAACTTTTCCAATTGTAGATTCCCATTTAAATCTTCCTTTAAACTACAATGAATCTGTAGGACAATACCTTCTCTTAATACCAGAGCTAACTTTGCTAGTAACAAAGATTAGCCTGAGTCCTGATTTATAACCACAGAAACGTAACAAATTCAGACCTGCAGCATGAAGAGGAAGTATTGCTACGTAAAGAGAAACTAAGCTTAGTTCAAAACTACATACTTTTCCTATTCTAAAATTATTTACCTGGAGATATAGCTCTGTGGAACTGATACATGTCTTCTCCAATCAGTTCTTGTGCAACCTGCTTGATCTTCCGGCGGACAGCATCTAGCTTGACTTCAGATTCACTTAGTATTTCTTCCCCATTGGGAGCACTGCAATCATAAAACAGAAACTAAAAGAGCAGTTTCCAGAACATGAGCAAACAGTTAAAAAGCATTACACTTTTTCTTTTATTAATCAATACATTTTTACTGGCTTCAAGAAAAAGCAAAACTGATAGTAGAATGAGAAAAAGTTTAACTCCCATAGATGCCTATTGCAGATTCTGAAATTCTGTAGATTCTTACCAAGAAAATGATCAACCAGCCACAGTTTTGGTAGCATGATGTTTATTCCAGACTACAGTCATGATTATTGTTTAAGTAAGAAAAAGGAGAAACACATACAAAGGCTTCAAGAAATATTCCAGAAAACTAGCAGTATTTACAGAAGTCCTTCAACCTCTTAAAAAAAAAATATTTTGCAATACTTGACAGTATTGCAAAATACAATACATTATGTACTTCTACGTGTGATTTTTTTTTTTTTAAGGAAGTAGTCATGGACTATGTTGTTCAGGAACAGCTAAAATATCTGATTCACGACTACAACATATACTTGGCATTTAAAGTTTAGTTTACCTAATTTCCTTTAAACTTTCTCCTCCCTTGAGCCCAAATAATCCATATGGTATATTAGTTTACAGTCTCTTTAAGGAACTACTGATTGATTGGTCTCAAGAAAACATTTAAAAGCAAACAGTAAAATTTACTAAAATAAAGCCACAATAATTGTGAAAATCAACAAAGGAAATACAAAATGCAGCATGGAAAACTTCCCCTCTCACAAAACCAGGAATGTCTAATAAAACAGGAATCTAAATTCAGAGTAATGAGAAGTTTTTTATTGTTCTTTCCTCCACCAGTTCCCAGTTACTTAGCCCCTGCAGGGGGAGTAGTTATTTACAGTCAAGGCTGTAGAGGTTACTGGAATTACCACAATACGCCTTTGCAGAAGAAAACCAAGTTAAAGAGCAGGCAACTTCATAATCTCCATTTATAACTGTAACTATAAGTAGTTACTACTTCAACATAAATATATTGATAGGTAACAAAATGTAAATTAAAATAAATGAAATTACAGAGAAAAGGAACAGGGAGAGCTGTTAAAACATGCAAGACCAACGCTTGTCACGTACAGCAAACACTTTATACAACAGGCTATGCAAAGCTTCAAATTTTCCTGTTGCTCTTCTATTTTGTTTCTGGCTTCCAAAGATTGCTTGAAGGCTCATGCGAACACAAAACATATAGAAGCTCAAAACTTCGCACAAAAGCCTATCCAGCTGTAGTATTTACATAAACAGACCCCAGGTCACCTCCTATTTGCATTGATGACCTCGGGTGGGGGTGCAACAACCAAAACGGTGATGGAACTGCCCGGGCAAGTAACCTGAAGGAAGGGTGTGTACTCCTCTCTGACAGCTTGCTGAAAGCTGAAAGGCTCTCATCTGCTGCTCACTCTGCTGCTTTACACTGGTTTAATAAACCAATAAAACCAACCCAGAAACCTGAACCAGCATCTTTTAATTCTCTAACTGGAGTGTGCATTCATTAGCTCACATCCACCCTAAAGGATGTTTATGGGAAGTTAATTAAATTCCTCTCAACAGAACATTGCAGCTGTTACTCACAGACAACACAGCAAGGCAATTGTAGGTTTCTATCAACATTTTCACCCTCAATGTGACTCACCTGGTGAACCTGTGGAGCAGAAATATCGTTCTTTTGCTTTCGATAGTTATATCCCGACTGAGCTTCACGAGCCGTTCGTATTTATCGTGCCTGGTGTCGAGCTCCAGCTGGAATGCTGCGGAGTCAGTCGTTACAGCAAAAGCTCAATTATCACATGAACACAGTGCAGGGGAAGAGCAAAGCACCTGTGCTGCACCAGCTCCTTACAGACCCCAGCCCCACCAGCCTTGTCCCTGGGAGCTTTTCCCCAAGGTGGGCTGCCCCTGCGTGGGGCATGGCTGCAGAGGCCACCACTGCCTGTCACCTGCCAGAGCTGCAAAATTCATCATTAATACTACCTCGTTTAATAAGTCAGGTTTAAGTAGACATCAGTCCTGATGATGCCTTAAAGTGGCCTAAACAATTTTTAAGGTAAAATACTTGGTTTCACTAATAAAATCTATTCCGCAATACTGCTGTTCTGGAAATGGATTGAAATTTTCACCCAAATTCAGCAAGATAAATCAAAAAATAAAACCCTACAATCATATGTTAATAAGATTCACCAGTGCCTAAACCAATCAAATAAAAAGCATCTGGCTAATGCACATATACTGTTCAAAATGCACCATTTAGTTATAAGAAAGGTTGCATTTCACATCCCAGCTAGACTTGGCCAAAAGTTGAGTATTTTAATATCCCTAAGGATTAGAAGTACTAAAGAAAAGTGAGATCAATTATTTAAAATAAGATTTCTGACTTGCTGATGTTAATTCTCTCTAACTACAATGAATGCAGAGAAGACAGGAAGTGTATCTGGTTGTGACAGTCAAACATTATGAATGTTTCACAAACACCATTAACATTTTATAGACCATTATTCTAGTAAATAAATCACTAATAGATGCTTAGAAGAAATCTAACAAATTTCCTATACAAATGTCTGAGGTGTCAAAGGCTCTGTGCAAGAAGATGCAGAAAATAAACTAAGAGGTTACATTTTTAAAGGGTCTGACAAGTGAATAACCTTTAAAAAAGCACAGCAGTTCACATCGCAAGCAAGGTTTAGATGACGCTAGAAAAATAGTTCTGTATTTCTCACTGCCTTGGTAAAAACTTGGCTCTTCTCATTTTCTTCTGTTCTCCCCAGTCTTATTCCGAAACTCTAAGATGAGTCACAAATGCTCTTACTGATCTTTTAATTCTTACGCATGTCTGTTTGGTGTGTCTCTTCCAAAATCTGAGCGTCAATTCCACACCTGAATTATCATCAAGAAATTTTCCCTCATATCATACTGACAGGAACTTGAGGAAGGGTGATTTCCCTTCATAGGATGCCACATATGACATTTCCAAGGACCATATACAAATCTACTGGGAAATTCACTGTCTTGAACATCTGCAGTATTAGCAACACCCCCAATCTTTTCTGGATAGTTGTGGCTTTTAGACTTCTATGTTAGGTTTTAAACCTGTTAGGGACTACTGTGAAGTGCTTTCTATTCTAAAGTAAACTAGACAAATAAAATAATCTTCAGCCTAACAGGATGCAAGAAAACCTATTGTATTGTGCTGTTGCCTAAAATTGCAAAGAATTAGTACTTGGGGGGTTCTCCAAGCTAACACATCAAAACCACACAGTCAATTCTCACATACATTCCACTGTAATGTCTAATTTAGCATTGAAAGTAAAGACTCAGCCTCTAATGATAATTTCAGTGGTGCAAAATCAGACCATTAAAAATGGCACTTACTAAACCTTAACCTTACAAATCAAGGTAGCACCCACTCTCTTTATCACTGAGCTGTCATATTTAAAACGTATTTCGAAAAAAAGGTGTAACTCCTTCGGTTTTGACTCATTAGACCGTTCTGTGATTCTCTGATTATTATAGAAGACAATTTCTCATTAATTTTTTAGAAAACTTTGGTGCAAATAGATCGATTCAAGCACATCTTTTTTTCAGAGATTAAAAAGAGCAAAACATGTATAACCATGCAAGGCCACACATTAAGAGGGCAACCCTGGTTGTATATATAGACCAGGAACGAGAGGCTGAAGAGCCGCGCTGCAGAAAGGGACCTGGGGGTCCTGGTTGATGACAAGTTGAACATGAGTCAGCAGTGTCCTGGCAGCCAGGAGGGCCAACCCTGTCCCGGGGGGCATCAGGGACAGCATCACCAGCCAGGCAAGGGAGGGGACTGTCCCACTCTGCTCTGCACTGGGGCTGTTTCACCTCAAACATTACGTGCGGTTTTTTGGGCAAAACAATATAAAAAAGATCTTAAAATCTTAGAGAGCATCCAAAGGAAGGCAATGAAGATGGTGAAGAGTCTGGAGAGGGAGCCGTATGAGCAACAGCTAAGGTCACTCAATTTGTTCATTCTGGAGAATAGGATACAGAGGGCAGACTTTCAACATCCTCATGAGGGAAAGAAAGCAGAGGGGCAGGTACTGGTCTCTTCACTCTGGTGACCAGTGACAGGATTCGAGGGAACAGCCTGAAGTTGTGTCAGGGGAGGTTTAGGTTAGGTATCAGGAAAGGTTCTTCACTCAGAGGGTGGCTGGGTACTGGAACAGGCTCCCAAAGAAGTGGCCACAGCAACAATCCTGTTTTGAGTTCAAGGAGCAATTGGACAATATTCTCAGGCACATGGTGTGATTCTTGGGATGTCCTGCACAGAGCCAGGAATTGGACTTGATCATCCTGATGGATTGGTTCCAACTTAGCATATTCAATGATTCTATGATTAAGTTTTTTAGATTCAGACAACATACACAGAAACAAGTGCACAGCTCTGGTTCACCTTACACAACTTGCTCAATTATAAACCATCTGGAGCACACCTTTTCCTAATGCTTGTGCCTGACATGGAGACAAAGACCACCAGCATCTCTGTCCAGGGCAGTGCACTTAGTGCACTTTGTACTGCACTGAGCACTTTTGCAATAAATACAAAGAGTGGATCTTTGAAAAACTTTGAAGAAACCATGTCCCTTAAATTCTTTCTGAAATTAACCAAACACAGATGACTGGATCTCATGAGAAGGGAGGGAAACAAGCTGTTTTGAAGTGGAAGTAATGGCAACTTTATGACAAACTGATATTCATGAGAGTGAAAAATTAAAGTTGAAAGTACAGTTGCACTACTTAATTCAAGAGCAAGTGTGTATATGATATTCAATATGAATGATAGAGTGGTTTGGTTGGAAGGAGCCTTAAAGATCACCGAGTTCCAACCCCTCCTCCCATGGGCAAGGACACTTTCCACTAGACCAGGTTGCTCAAATCCCCCTCCAACTCGGCCTTGAACACTGCCAGGGATGGGGCATCCACAGCTCTCTAGGCAAAGTTCAGGGGTCATGGTTAATCATCTGCCAAGCTGATTTACACAGAAAAATATAAACACCCATTTTAAAAAAAGCCAGGAAGTTATATGACATTGAAGTAACCATCTAAAGCAGCCAGACAGCTTATACGTCACCCCTCTTAGCTTCATAAAAAATACGTAGCATGGGGAAAATTTTACAACAAGAATTAATCTGTTCCCCATATCAAATCTCCTTCCTTCTTCAGTCAATGTTTCTCATTTCTGAAGGTCAGCTTTGCTTTGTTAGGGGTTGTCTAATGAGAAACTTAAATTTACTGGAGTTTAAATCTGGTTTGGTGAAAGATCTTATAAAAATAATTTGGCTGAAGGGAAGTTTACACCCACCTATTTAAAGAATCTCAAATATATGTTAATATTTAAAAGGCATTCAAACTGAACTAAGTGTCTACATACAGGTCTATATCAGTTAGTTGAAGTCTTTTTTTGAAAAAGTGCAGGTATAAACAAATACCAACTCTTAAAACAAGGAATCCAGATTTACATTAAAGTAGCTTAGTCATCTGTGCACCACAGCCAAGGTCAGAACACCCTCAGTTTCCCAAAGGTTACCATCTCCTCCTCTTGCCCCTGTGGCTCAGATTTTGTATTACATCTCTGCAGATCCTACAGTTTTCTGCCACCAAAGGGCCCGGTCACCTTTTGCCTGGCTGAACACTTGTGCAGTGTGCTCAGCATCAGGTTCAGCACAAGCGAGGAGGACAGGGGAACAGTAGGTAGGATGGAAACAGGAGCAAGTCATGAATCAGGTGCAGCCACACAAAATCCCACTCCCAGGACTTCACTGTACAAAATGCAGAACACTAAGCTCTAAAGGTACGGAGTTTGAGTCCAACTAGTTTCAAGTTTCTCCCCCAGAGAGAGCTGGTTTATTCCATTAATAATTTCCTAGCAGTTTCTACACCACGTTTTTATAATCTGGTTTCCCAAATGCTTACTTACATTTAAAAGACGTCATCAAAGCTGACGGTGGATTAACATTCTCTTTTTCCTCTCTTCTTTGACCATGTGGAAAATTGTCATGCTTTCGTTTTCTGAACCCACCCGATCCTATTAAATAGAAGAGACACACACACAAAAAAAAAAACCTTAAAAACATAGTTTTGCCAGAGCATAAGGAGCACCAGAATGCTGTCTTCAGAGCATTCCTGACAGCAGTCATAGTCTACAGGACTGAATAAGATAAATGGATGAGCCTTATTATCAACTGATGCCAGTTTCACATTCTCATGTTACTTTTTCTACCGCATTGCTAGTGAAAATTAGAAAAAAAAATCCATTTCAATGGATGAGTGCAGCAGGATCCTAAGTATTTTTTTTGGTAATGTCTTCAGGTCTTCACACACTTTTATGTTATCTTGATGTAAGCGAATGGTTGCATGGAAATCCTTGTGTGAACAAGGACCTACAGGATTAGGCCTTTCTTTTTCTTCCTTTTTTTTTCAGCTATTTTAAATATTCAGCTTGAAATTAGTCAATAAACCTGCAAGATTTTATTACTGTGATTTATGTCATGGGTCTTCAGTAACCAGAAAAAGAAGCAAGGCATAATTTAAGCAGACTACCCCTATTCAGATATGTAGGTTCAGCTCCTGCAGCGTAGCTTCTTAGGCCCTTACACTCTGCCCATTAACCAATTTCTTCTCTGAATGTAGCTGCTCACTTCAACTGCTTTGTGTGCCTCTTCCTCAACCCTCCTTTTCAGACCGACACCCAGAACTCATCTCTTTTGGACTATGTTTTACTCCCGATTTACACCTTCTATTGTTTCTTCCTTTTATCCTTCCTTCACCTTGGACTGACTCATTGTGTCACCTACGTGTCACCCATGCGTCCTCCCTCTCTCTCCCTCCTTTTGGTGACAGGTGGACACTCCGTTCCCTACAGAGCCGAAAATATGGCAAACCTGAATACACGCATACCTTTCGAACACGTGGAGTTCTCTCAATTTCCTTAAAAGAAGAACCAAGGGAAGCTACTTAAAAGTTATACATGAACATTGGATTTTAAAATATTTCCGCTTAATTGTTTATTATCTCAAACCAAAACGAGAAGTGGGCGTAGCTACTTTCTTAAAGAGGAAACCGAAAAAATCTTTTCCTTCTTTTCTATTGGACTTGAGTTCAGGGTTTTGTTTTTCCTACAGCAATTGAAAACACTAAATGCATCCCCTGAAAGAGTGCTGAAGGGAGGTCTGTGTGATTCTCGGTGATGCCAAGCAATAGGACAAGAGGCAACAGGCAGAAACCAATGCATAGGAAGTTCCATTCTTCCTGAATACAAGAGAGAACTTCTCTACTGTGTGGGTGACCGAGCACTGGAACACATTGTCCTGAGAGGTTATGGAGTCTCCCTCAGTGGAGATGTTCAAGAACCATCCGGACACAATCCTGTGCCAGGTGCTCTAGGATAACTCTGCCTGAGCAGGGAGCTTGGAACAGATGACCCCCTGTGATCCCTTCCACCGTGACCCATTCTGTGACTCTGATTCTGTGACTGCCAGGGCTAAGCCAACATACAGGCGGCAGAGCAAGCTGCAAAAAAATATGTATTTAACATATATATTATGCTATATACATAATATTTAATACATATTTATATACATATGTATATATATAAATAAAAATACGCACACTACACTCAATAGTTAGCACAAGTGTTTTACAGGCCTAACACACTCAGCTTCCCTCTGTGGCATCTGCTTTTCCACCCCCAGGGATGCAGATCCCTATAGCCACGTTCTCTGGCGCACCCGCACAGCCCCAGCGGGAAGGCCGGGCACCCACGAAGGAAAGGTCAGTGACATCCGTGAAGGAGCAGCCTCTCTCACTGAGAGTTTCACGACGCAGCCGAAGGGCACCGCTGCGCACGGCAGAGGCTCCGCGCTCCGGTCTCCTCCGAGCCGCGGGGCCTCCCCCCGCTTCTGCCGCCTCCAGCTCCTCACGCCTCGGTCTCCTGAGTGTGGGAAAGGAAGGGAAGGGGAGGGAAGGAGACATCACCTTCCTTGCCGCTCATCCCGGTGCCGGTGCCGGTGCCGCCGCCGCGCCGCGTCCCCCCGGCAACCCGCAGCCGCCCCGCGCGCCTCAAGGGCCCCGCCGCACCGCCCGCCGCCCCCGCCCTATCGGCGCCATGGCGGGGCGCCCCGCGGGTGCCTGACGGGGAGACGACACAGATGCGGAGGAAGCCCGGCCCACCGCCCGCGGCGCGGGAGGCGCGGTGCGGAGCAGTGGCGGCGCGGAGGATGATTCGGACGTTGCTGCCCGCGAAACTGGGGCAGCGCTGAGGCCGGGCCGTGCCTCCGAGAAGGCGACTCTCTGGGCAGCTAGTGAACGATCCCGTCGTGGGGCCTCAGCGCCCGCGGCACGACGGGACATATAGTGCCGGGTGGCGCGGCCGCGCGGCCAGAGTGGGGCCGGGGAGGTTTGGGGTTCCCTGCCCGCCATCCCGCTGGTGGCCGGCGTGTGCCGCCGCCGGGGTAGCGATGGTCCTCGGCTTGGACCCGCAGAAACCCACCGACATTCCTCAGCCCAGACCCGCACAAAGCTGCTGTCATGTCGCCTTCCCTCACCCCCCTCCCGCCTGTCTCCTTAGTGCCCCTTTCTTCCCTGGCAGATCAGGACTACAGTGCTTTCACAGAATCACAGAACCAGCTGGGAAAAGACCTCTGAGGTCATCGAGTCCAACCTATGGCTAAACACCACCATGTCAACCGGACCACGGCACTGAGTGCAATGTCCAGGCTTTCCTTAAAACACCTCCAGGGACAGTGACTCCACCACCTCCCTGCGCAGCCCATCCCAGTGTCTAATCACCCTTTCTGTGAAGAAATTCCTCTTCATGTCCAACCTAAACCTTCCCTGGCAGAGGTTAAGACTGTGTCCTCTGCTTACTGCCTGTCCACTCCTGTCTCCTTAGTGCCCTTTTCTTCCCTGGCATGTCAGGACCAAGGTGCTTCCCTTCCAGGCAAGGTGAACGGGAGCACACCCCCAGCGCAGCACCAAGAGCCGTGTTACTCCCCTTAGTGCCCATCCGTGTGGTGTGCCAGGGGAAGGAGGCCAGGGAGGATGCAAACTGACCCTGAGACAGGGTCTGGAAACTGGAGACACTAACTGTACACCGAAAAGATCTGATAGTGAAGCCACCTGATACCAGGAAAAGAAATCTGAGAAGCAGCAGATGTAGCTGCTGGTGCAGGGGCAGCAAATCCCCAAACCCCGGTTATTTGCACCCTATGTTTTGTCAGCCCTGGTAAAAATTATGTTTCCTCTACTGGGGACTTAGTGTGAGTGTTCTCAGGAGACACTGCAGGATTGAGCATGAAAGAGATGGATGCACACTATAAATGTTTCCCAGCACAGAGGGCACTTGATGCTTCAGTTCTTATGATGATGAGCTACAAAAAGTCTGCTTGGCACGCCAGACTCATACTTCCCCACACATGCATCCTGATGCATTCCTCCAACGTGTTTAAAATAGGGATGGGTCTTGCAAATCCCCAAACCAAAAGGTTTGCAAATCATCACTCCTGCTGCTCTGCTGCTAGATCTCATTTCTTGTCACAGCTGTTGCCTGTTTTAGTAGCTGGATTCCCAAGGAAACAAAGCTCATATGAGCACAAAGGCGGAGTGCTTGCAGCCTTTGTGTGTGGGTGTGCGTGTGTGCCTGTCCTTCCTCCCCACCCTTAATAATTTTTTAATCTGTTGGTCAACTGGTCAATCTGATTTGACAGAGGGAAAGAGCCTCCAGGAGTGATTATAAACATCCTGAGTAGGGAAAATTTTTTGGGTGGAACTTGCACCTTACTAGAAACCAGATAAGCCCAGCTGTGAAATGCAAATGCTTCAGAGTGGAAAGTTAGCAGAGCCCAGACTTTGGGAGTTCTGGAAGAGCAGGGACGCTAGCCCAGTATCAAGTCTTTGTGTTTAACAAATAAACAAATACAGCTTTTGGCAAACTTGAATATCAGGTGAATCCATCAACAGGTTCAGGAGGACAGTAAATCACCTTACTCAGATAGCAGAGGAGTAAAACTTTGACAGTGAGCTTTAAAGTCTCCAGGCAGCCAAGCAGGAGTTGCTGAAACTTGGTATTTTCAAATATTGAGAACACATGACTGTCATGCAGAATTCAAAATTATTCAGAAGTGTAAAATAAAACCTCTCTCCAATTTCCTAATCTGAGGAAACAGATTTCAATTACATTCGAAAAACAGGGGACAAAGAGGATCCCGGCAGAACTTCCTCAGGCCTGATCTGCATATTGAGTTGTGCAACAGCTTGATTGCTGCCCTACCAGCTGGAGGTTTCTGCTTTCTATGGGGCAAAATCAGGACATGAAGTTATTTGTGTCAGTGTTATCACTGCACACATTCAGGCACAGCCTTTTGTTTTAGAAGATGTACAAAACTGCTTTTGGAAACGCATACTTTTTTTTTTTTAAACTGTGCTACTTCCCTGTTCTTGGCAGCTCTTTGGACAAAAAGCAGAGTTGTTTTGGTTATATTGATGTCGCAGGAGAGTGGAATGAGTGCTTGCATTTGAATGCTTCCCAGCAGTGGAGAATTTTCAGCCAATTGTAGGGAGTGAAGGTCAGGTCTTCAGCTGATTTCTGTTGGATTCAGTGACACTTTACACGTGCACTGAGATACTCACCTTGTTTGACATCCTTGGGATGTTGTTGTGAATAAGAACTGGTTGGAGATTTTTTTCTGAAACAATCCACTTAAATGTGGCAGTATTAAACCATTTTGGTAACAGGTTAGCTGCAATATTTTTCCCTTTCTTCTAGCTGGTATTTAAACCTTTTCTCTTCCCCTTACAGTTATGTGTTCTTTATGCCTGAAGAGAATTGCACCTGCACCTTCACAAGTGTGAAGGTGGAATAGCAACATTTTGAAGGAGGAATTGGTAGGAGAAAGGTGTGAGGATTTAGGGTAGGGCAAAACCCCCAAAATAAGCTAACAACAAACTAACAAGGTTTTCTCAGAGAGTTAAGGTCACACTAAGATGTTTCATATGGGTTGCATGCGACTGTGCTCCAGATCGTACGGCAAGGTTGTTAACTCAGCTTTCTCATGGGAAAAAAGTGTTTTTCAAGACTCAGGGTTGTGAGGACAGTGCAGAAGTGCAGAGACCAGTCAAGATCTGTGCCTTTCTGAGTGGGGAAACCAAATGAAAACAACCACTGTAGGGGGTTGGAACTTCTCCATTCATTTTATCCCTTAAGTCTGCTGCTTTGGGCAATGACCTGCTTCAGTAACACTCCTACACAATGTTCCTCAGTGAGGCTTCTGGACCTCTGCAGTACGATCAGCAGAGACCACCTTGAATTGGCACTCAAGCGAGCAGGGAAGTAATCCTGCCTTTCCTGTAAAAGCCCAAGTCTAACACTGACTCAGCTGAGCTCTGTGAAGGGCAGACAGAGGAGCGTGGTGGGTCCAACTCAAGAACCACACTAGTGAAGCTGCTTCAACACCTACAGCTTTAAGTAATGGAATTGCACAGAGGTAGGACCCAGGTGATTTGTCAGACACATGAAATCACCATATCTTTCTGCCCTCAATCGTTTCGATGTAGCTCTGTGGAAACTGTTTAAGATCCCTGGGATCCCTGGCAGAGCTCACGGTGTAGCTCTTCATGTCCCTGTACGGCTTGTATAGCTTTAGAGACAAATGCTATCTTTGTGGTGCCCTCCCATGTTTAAATAACCGGCCTGGGAATGTCTCCTAAAGTTTCTGCTAAAGCACAATTATGGATAGTTAGAGCTGGAATTATCCCTGTGTATCCTTTTGGGCTTCATTTTATCTCATGACATGGTGATGTACTCTTAGAGCAAGGTTGTGAGGTTGCCTTGGAGATGGAGGGCTTAGCCACGGGGCGAGCTGTCACACCAAAACGCTCCCATTAGCCAGGGTAACTGTGAGTGCTTTCCACAAACAATTGAGTGAAGTGAAGTGACAAAAAGCTTATGAAACGGTCACAGGGGAATTGCATAAACTGGGGTCAGATGTTCAATTTGAGACTGTTCCATGACCGAGGAGTTTTGCAGCTGGTTGAGGAAAGGAAGCAGGAGGTCAGCTGGTCTCTGGTTGTTATAACAACAACCTGTTATGTTTCTCAGGCAACATAGATGCCCACAGCAGTGGCAGGATGGATCAGGAGGATGATTTCCTCATTTCCTGGAATAAGGTTTGAAAGCTGTGAATATTTTTCTGCTAGTAGAATTTGATATTTCAGTCTTTGTTAGTGGCAGGATCCAAGCGCTAATACACTATGATGCAGCCTTTGAGTGGATCAGCAGGAAGACTTTAGGAATGCACCATCGATTTCGGTGACTTGTGAACGAGTGAGTGGAAAAAGGACAGAGAGAACCCACAGATTTGCTGCCACATCCATCTGGAAAAAAAAAAAGAGACCAAACTATGCATCGCCTTTATTCCTCATGTTTAGTTTATATCTTCCAAGGGAAAACTGGCAAATGACCGGCTATGAATAATGTACCCATGGGGAAAGTTTGTTTCTAAACATGAACAGTTAGTGCCTGGCTTATGTCTGGGTGGGTGTGCTGGCTATTTCATAAAGATTTCATTCTACTGAGGCAACCACATAAAAGAATTGCTTTGGAGGAATTCAAGGTGAGAATATCTTTATTTTGCATCAACACCAACACCCTTAATGCAGTAGAAGTGAAATGCAGAAATTAACCGTTCTCCTTCATCTCTCCCATGCCCTGCACTGTGTCTGAGCCCCTTGCAAAGTCTAACAGAAATGATATGATCCTTTGTATTTCTAGCTGCTCCAGATTGGTTCAGTCAGTTAAATGCTGAGCTTTTCTGCCACATGATGGAGGCTGGACAGAGAAAAGGCTAAAGCTACAGTGTGTTGTAGTTTTGGAAAAGATCGTGGTGGAGTAAGAGCTGCAAACAAAGAAAACCTAAAACGTTTCCTTCAGTTTTGGGAGTCAGAAAAGTGAGGGAACCTGAAGGTGTGGCTCTCATCAGAAAAGCTAAATCCAATTACATAACAGCAGAATTTGCTTGGAGTTTCTTTGTTTGTCTTTTTTTGTTTTGGTTTGGTGGGTTTTTTTGTACGCATGCCTAGTCTCTCATCTGAACCATACAAACCTTAAGGAATCTCAGATGCTTTTCAGTTCCTACAGCCCTCAGGACCCCCTGCACCCCTGCACTGCAGTGCCAAATACATTTTCTCCTTCACCCTCTTGGTCCTCTCTAGTGCTGCAGTTTGGAAGTAATGACTCTTGGCAAAGGAGTTAATCCGATTCATCTGAACTTAATGCTCTATGAGAAGGAATCTGAGAATGGCCTTTGTGTCTGCATCTGAGAGAAGCAATATATTATATTATATATGGAAAGCTCTTATTCATGCCTATGTAAATCAGGAATAATTCTCTTTAAATTGGGTGCCATTGAGATGACTATCAAGTCTTGAGAATTCCCAATGTACAGAATATTTTATGCTGCGGTATAGGTAGGGCCAAAAAAAACACAGCAAGGCTTAGGTAGTTAGAGAAATGCTTTCCTAACAATTCCCACCAAAAAGTTCTGTTAAAAAAGCAGTTAAAATTGCCCCAGGGCAAAACACACCCACACAAGAAATGACAGGTTAGGGGAACCTTCCCTGCATAAGCTATCCTGCACACCTCATGTTAACCACTCCCAGTGACAGACTCCAAACCCCAACAAGAAGCTCCCCTTGTTCTGCAGGATAAAGAAACAAACTAAACACCTCTCCATGCTTCAGTGCAAAACCCTCTGGCTTTTGTAACACTAACATTAGCGGCTGGTGCATGTGGAGAGTCAATGGTGATTATAGGGAGAAAATGGAGATTAAGTGCCCCCTGAGCATAGGCTCTGTTGGTACTGCGGGTCTCAGGGGCCTTCTGTGACTTCATCAGACTCTCTTTTGTCTGGGGCTGGCCACTCCACATAGTAGACCTCTTCCACAATGCAGAGCTGAAGAGCCATCTGTTGCTTTTTATTAGACTGGAGAATGAGTTATTTGATAGACTTACACCAGAATAAATCTTTTTCCCTTGCTGAAAAAATAGCTACATCTGTACCAGGTATTTGTATGTGGCTTCTTCTAAGTGATTTATTCCCAGTTGGGCCAGAAAAGATTTTACACGAAAGGTGTTTTGTCACCCAACTATGGGGTGGAATGATGATGACACAAAGTTGTCATTTCAATTAAAGCTTTATTTTTTTAAACAGAATTTTATGATTGGCATAGCATACAATTCTGTGACCAGAATAGAACAGGATTTTTAAAATCAGAATCAGCATATCACAACTTTCTGAGTAGCTTAGCACAAAATTTGTATCACAGGTTGGCTTACAGTTTCTGATCACATGGATGCTCTGCAGAATGGGTCAAATCTTAATACTTGGCTTGCAGTATCAATATAATAATCATAATATAGAATAAAAACACGTGGAAAAATATGAATCACTCACTCAGAACTTGGGGGAAGCAGATGATGGTGGAGGTATCCCTGACCACTGGGATATAATGGGTTTTGCTGCCCAGTGGCAAATGTGGTCCAAGTCCCACTTTGGTCTCATAACTGCTTGATTTTATAGACAGTGTAACATTTTATAACACAGGCTCTGTGTTCTGCCACACTTCCCTGGTTTGTGATGGTGCCATCACAACCTGGGTGCCTGGGACCTTCAAGGCTGGTAAGGAAGGGAGAAGTCAGCCCAGTGCCCAGGAACCTTGAGGGTGATAGGGAAGGGGGAGAAGAATTCTGTCTGGTGCATGGGACCTTCCAGACCTGATGAGGAAGGGAAAGGAGACTGATACTTGACCAGTTTGGTCACAGGGAATGGCCATTTGCCTTTTGAATTGGCATTAGTTAAGCTAACCATATTATGAGGGGTCAAGAACAGGGGGTGCCAGTTACAGACTTGTATTGAAGAAGCCTTTGCTTCAAAGTGTGTTGGGGGTCTTCCATCTACTTTCCTACATAGCTTCATACCTTCCCACACCTAGTGGCTGCTTTCATACAAGTTTCTTCTGCTCGAGTGGGTCACAGTGACCAGTACTGGCACGTTTCACCTGGTTGTTTAAATGCTAACACAGAGCTAATTCTGCCTTTTTATATACAGGTGCTCTGGAACAATGTTTTGGCATCACACTAATAGGCTTTATCTGCTGCCTCTGTGCCACAGGGAGCTTATGAGTCTTCTCATACTCTGCAGAAAGGTAAATCTGTGCTGGTCCAGGCACAGAAACCAGAATTTTTATGCTTGGTCTCAGGGGAGGGTTTTGACACAGCTGCATCAAAACAAAGGCACAAAACCAAAGAATTAAAGATGAGTAGAGGAAGTACAGTTGTGTTACAGACTTTTGTCCATTCAAAATGAGCTGGAGAAGAGGTAGTAGTCTAACAATGTCATTTTGTGTCATGGGTGATGACCTTGAAGACACTGAGGACTGAAAACCTCCTCACGGAAACTTTCATACATACTCCAATGCTGTGACTTGGTCACAGGCTCTTACTTAATCAGGTGTCTCTAAAATTCAAGCCCTGCTCTTCCTGAGTGCTGTGCTGTACGATCAGTTCTGACCTGGAAAACTGAAATCATATTAAAACTGTACTCCTTACAGACTGAACATTTTATAGTTCTGTCACAGTGTGAAGGCCCCAGAGAGCAAATTAATAAAGGTTTTATATGCATTTATAACCTCACCTTTAAAAAGTCAGCATGAAGTTTTTATTTTCTGTCCTCCAGGAAAATCCATCTATTCCAACAAATCTCAGAGAATCAATACTTGTTTAGAAAACTGCAATAACCGAAACATTAATCCTAATGCAATTTAAATGCCTCTATTAGTGGTTTCTAAGTTTACCACAGGCTATGTGGTAAGGGTAATGAACAAAACAGGGTAAGCTTGGAGCACGGGTCTTTTGAGGATACCTATACATGATATGCGTATGTCTACTCACTGGTCCAAGAATATGATATCAAAATGGGTGAAATAATAATGTTCCCATGACAAGAATACATCCCATTTGGAAATCATCAGTATCAATACTAAGCTCCCCTGTAAGCCCTTTTGAGCCACCCTTATTAAATATACATTACACACACACCTGTACAAGTTGAAGTCTTGGAGGAACATGTCTATTCCCCAGAAATCAAAGTGCTTTCAATGCGGATGCCTGCGGGGGGACAGTGATCATAAAGCAGCCAGAGAGCCAAAGGAATGCTGAGATTTCAGAGCCTGCGTGATTACCCACAGCTGTACAAACAGTACAGTGGAGAAAACAGACTGACCTTGGCCATGTTTTGAGACTGCCTGATAACCAGGTCCTTCAACAAGCCCTGTTTCAACATGAAGAGGAAAGAAGAGACGGTGACCCTGAGGAACAGGAGGAAACACAATAATGACTAAAGCAGCAACATTGCAAGTCAGCAGCTTGAACATCTTCAGGGGACTGGTCTGGGACAAAACTGGTCAGTGATGACAGACATCTGCATTATGTACCTGGCAGCATGAGAAGTGGATTAAACCAGATATATGACGGCAATAGCTCAAGTACAAGTAGACAGCACACTTCAGAACATGAATTACTGTGCTTTGACCATCCCAGAAATATCCATGGCAGAGAAATTTTAGTCTGTTTGCAAGAATTTCGAAACAGAATTTAAAAAGCAGAGAGTGTTTTGGTGTTTTTCTAAATCCACAGGGTCATGGCTATCTTCTTCCAGCTTATTAGTGTTTATATCCTACTGTCCAGAGAGAACATTGAGGGGACCTATACTCGCAACTAATTGCAATGCTCATCTCACTGACCTCCCTTTCACCCTTGCAAACAGGTATTTTCTTTACTGTTTCTTCACATGTCTGGGGAACACACCCTCCAACACTTGCAAAAACAAACACTATCACTGGGCTGACCATCAGCATCCCCTCTAACTCTTATCTTGGGCTGTGTCCCTCTACAGTTGTTAAGTTACATGCTTAACCTCAAAGAATCTCTCTCCCCTCCCTGTGGTGGATGGAACACAGTGGATCACCTAACTGGTAGAGATATTTGGCCCATAAATGACAGAGGCTGATTCAGGATCAAAGCTAAAAACTAAATTCTTCCAGAATATCCCACACCTCAGAGCAGGCTATGGGGATGATCCTCAGAATGGTTGTGGGAAACAGCTTGAGGATTGAAGGAAACCTTAGCTTTATTGAGCTGGAAAACTGAGCATTACACAATACTTGTTTTTCTCACCTTTTGATTTCTGCCCTTGCAATGTGCAAATCCTTAGGCATCCCTGTGTTCACTGCCATCCAGCATCTTGGTAAGCAGAAAATAAGAAAAAAAACCTCAAAACACAACAAGGGCAGTGAGAAGATGGAAGAGGATCAGAAGGTGAAGGGCACTATTCTGTCATTTAGTCATTCGTGGAGGACTCCCCTCCTAGCACAGGCAGTACGAAAGTGTTTCCCTGTTAAGGCTTCATCTATAGCTGCTGCCAGCTTGGCAGGGAAAGCAACTCTCTGATGAAAACAAACTCCCGTGTTCCCATGACATTGAGTTGCTCCTGCAACACTGCAGCTGTCAAAAAAATTGAGTGACTCCAAGGAGAAACTGCATTTACCCTGGCTGTTTTGCTCTCCCTTTTCAAACACTAATTTTATATTCTACAGTCAGCCAAGCAACTCTTTACAAATTTTACAACCCCTTCTCCCAAGAGCCTGAAGGCACAAAGCATTCATAAGTGCACAACCTGAGAACTAAAGCATAAAATATATGAAAACACATCAAGCCTGTATGGACTGTCCTGAGTAAGGTCAGTGAATCTGCCTACACCTTCACGAGCAAGCGCTCACCTGACTGATAAGAGTTTAAACCAGACCACGTTAAAAGCTGATGAAAGCACAAGTAGGCATAGCATATTATTCAGATCTGCCACACAAAAATCCTGCATCTGATTTACGAGAAATTGTGTGGAGCATGTCCTCACCAGATTATCCACCACCTGCATATCAAGAGCTTTAGAACAAATTTAGAGAATGAATAACTACAAATTCTATGTAATGAGTAGCTGGGAAACAGGACAAGATGCAAGATGGGTCTTTCAAAACTACATCATGCTAAACTAAGCAATTGCCCTTCTTAGATATGATTAACTCAATCCCTCTTTAGGCAGAGGTAACATGGTCTGTCTCAACTATTGGACTTCAGTAAAGCATTTGATTCAGTGCCACAGCTTTGGTGATTAAAAGGTAAACTGGAGAAGATGGAGATTAGTCAGCAAACTGTAAAGTAGTGAGGAACTGCCTTAAGGGAAGAAGACAAGTTGCATTGGAAAGGTGCTGTGCTGGGATGAGGGGGTTCCACAAATACCAGTCTTAGGACTTTCAGTATTTTTACTGACAGTTTAGGTATTAAAAAAAACCCAGGAGTGTTGTGAAACATGACTGATATGTGATGAAATCTGTCAACAGTAGACAGCTGGAGGGTGTTGCTGGTATGCAAAAAGTAATGGATATCACAGGCAGAGATCCCTCAGAGATGAAATTATACAAATAGAGTCAAATGGTGTAGTAAAAATCAGACAGAAAAGCAGTAGAAATTATTCTAATAGCATTGTGGAAAAGACACTGGAGAAACTTCATCTAGAATATTGTATACCATTCCAGTTAGATCCATTTTTGGAAAGCACTCAAACTGGAACAGGTGCTGTGAAGACATGTCCAGGAAAATTACAGGGAATAGAACAGGAATACACAGCCTGTTCTATAAGATGCTGGAAGAACTTCAGCAAAGCAAAGGATGAGAGAGCTTATGATTTCTCACCATAAACACTGTAGGGGGACAGGAGCAAAAAAGTCAAACTGTTCAACTTGAAGGACAATCTGACTCTAAAATATTTGACTGCAAGCTGGTCATCAACAGATCAAGTCTTGAAATCAGAGGAAAGTTCCTAGCTACCAGAGGCATGACCAAAAAGGCTACCCACAGAGGAAGACAGCAGCAACTGTTGCTGCTTTTCGGTATGAGATCTCTTTCATTTCCAAAGAACTTCTACCACTTGGCTGCCTGCAGCAACCCAGGCCAGTGCTCCAAGGAATCAATTCCCATCTCTGTCCCTGGTCCTGTCCTCACAGCAGGTCCTGGTAGTGTCCCAGGAAGGTGTTCCTCAACTGTGGTCTTACACAAGCAGGTGTCTCACTGGTTGCACAGACTTGAAAGGCAAATCTTTGAACCTCTGTCTCCCAGCCCACAAGGAAGGTCACTCCCTTTTCTCACAGTGGTGTGCAAAATACAAAATCCTCTTCTATTTCTCCAGCTGCCAGTTTTCCAGAGGCAAACTGATTTTGATCAGTTTGATCTTAGGCAGCAGTTAAACAGCTCATTTCTCCAGCCCAGGTGCTTCCTCCACCACGGCGACAGGAAACAAGCAGGCTCTGAGGCAGGCAGGTTGCCGAGTCCCTGTGCAGTGTTTCTGCCCCTGCCACTGCACTGCTCCCTGCCCCGGCACTGCAGCGGGCCCTGCTCTTGGCTGTGGCAGCACAAACGTCTGGGGGACCTGCCTGAGCCAGCACCTGCTCTGTCCAAAACATGTGCGCCACCGCAGTTGAAAGGGAGGGGCACACAGGCTCCCGGGGAGAGGAGAAGGAAGGAGAGGCATGCAGCTACTGTTGGTTATCCATGTTATGGCTACACATCCATAGGGCCTTTCCCCACGGGGGAAAGAACTGTGTATTTTGAAAGGTTTAACATTATCTTTTCTGGACCCAACTACTTTAAAAACAGCATGTTGACCATGGCGGACAGTCAGGTGCTAAAGAACAACACAGAAGTGCTCTTTCATATTTTTGGACTGCAAAGCCTCCTTCTTGGAAGAAGGAGTAGAGGAGAGTGAGGGTCAGGCAATAGGAATGTAAGCTCTATCAGTAGTACCAACTCATCTGGAGCACCTTAGACCCCCAAAGCCATTGATTATCTCTTGGGGACTGGCTTTCTATGTGATCATAGCAATGCACACTTTCACCACCACTGCTCTGACATGCAGCTGCACCTGCCCCTCCTTCCCAACGTTGAGGCTGACCACCAGGAAAATGCCCTTTGTCACTTTGTCATTGCTGGCCATGCCAAGTTTACTAAACCACCCACCTTTTTTATTCAGCATTGTACTGGCCTTGCAAGAACTGGAACTTTTCCAAATACTTCTTGAAGCCACCCCCTCTCTGCTCTTCCTCCTTGCTGACAGTGGCTTTCTGCGGCCCGATGAAGGAGTGCCCTGCACCCCAGGAAAGCAGGGTCTGCTGGGAAGGTTAAAGCTGACTTTTCCTTTGCACGTGCTGGCATCAAGAAGGTGCACAGAACTTGTCCCTAGATGCAGCTCATGTGAATGTCAGGTCTGCTGGAACCCAGGAGTCCCCTGGGTTTTGAGAAGGGGATCTTGCAAGTTTTCACAGAAAGCATTAACAGGGAACACACTGTGAGCAAGCTTGTGGAAGGCAGGGAATATGGGACAGGGCTGTTTTAAATTTCTGTACTACAGTACAATCCTGGCCTGGGCCCAAGGTTTCTCAAAACTGCCCAGTACCTACTCTAATGGTGATAGTGTTCAGAGGTAAACCTGTTCCTATGCAGATGGCACAGACAAATGTCACAATAAATAGTTCAGCAGTCCATCTTTAGAGCAGAGCCCCTGCACATAGACAGAAAACTTGCTATTTCACTCATTGCTTTATATGTTGGCCCTGATGTCCCAGTCTGACTGACCTTTCACTAGTGTGAAACCTCTGAGGGCTATTTTCATCCTAGTGTAAATCAGCAGAGCTTCGGGGTTGGCATCACAGGAGGTTCTTACCTCATGGGGACTGTCCCAGCACAACCTTCCTCTGGAGCACACCTCTGGGCAGGAGATAACAGGATCTGCTGTACCTGCTGTCTACTGCTGGCTGTGGCTGTCCCCCTGCCAGAGGAATCCTGAGCCAATCATTTAGAATTTCCCTCTTCCATTCCTTAAGTGAGGCCCCAAACAACTACCAGTATCTTCCCTTCAGGCAGTGTTTCTGCCACCCTGCTCCCTCACAGCCAGTGAGGAGGTGAGCAGTGCGGTTCTCTGTGGTCGTCTGTGGTCGAGAGAGAGGGAGGTGCCTGCAGAAAGCAATTTATCCCTCCTAAAATCTTAACAACGTCTCTCTCTGAGGAAGTGCCCAGGACAACTTTGCTCCTGACTTTGATGCTTCATTTAGACACCTAAAATGAAGTGTGGATAAATCCACACCCTTCTGCTTCTCGCATGATGTTTCACAAGCAGAAGTGTTGTAATTGTCCTGCTTGTTGCTCTCAGCCGCTAATGTTAGGTAGGATGTTAGATAAAGTAAATCCTCCCACGTTCTGGCAGAGCTCTTTCCCTCAAGTGACATAAATGATAATTTTCATCTGCTTTGCTAGATATTCAACATTGCGTAGGGCAAAGGATGCATATTTTCGTATTTGGCTGTGATCAATAACACAGTTCCTATCAATGGTAACAACAGCGCACAACACTGAGGGTTTGGATCCTATGTGGTAGTTGTCAAAATGGCTGTGTTTTGTAATCAATAGCCTGAGAGTCTTTCTCAGAAAGATTTGCATTGCATGATCAACAGCAACAGTAGTCCAAGCCAAGCTGATGAAAGAGACAGTTAATCCCAAAGAGCCAAGTCCCTGGAATGTGCCCCGCTCTGGGAGGGCATCACTCAGCTATGTGCATACAGCTGGGTATGTCTGGTGTAGCTGAAGCTGGTAGTTAGCCAGAGGTCTGGGGCTTGGTTGGTGGTTGGGGCTTTTTGCCTTTTTTCTTTTTTTTAAGTAAGAAAAACGTCCACAGTTGTTCCACAGGAAAAGAACAAGTAATCTGCTCACGTGGAGTATGTGCAGTTGTCCTTATTTTCTCCTTGCTTACTTTCACCTTCTGCTAGTATAATTTGAGTGACAAGATTTTTCCAAACATCAAATTAGGATAAACTGTAGTTGCGTGCAACAGATGAAGGGGAATAAACCGGCCGACTTTTAACGAATCAGGAATATGTGCACAGGACAGATACTGAATGCATAAACCTTGCACCATTTTACAAAAACAGCCAAAGGCAGAGCCGCACAGGTAGAGTCCTACATCTGTAGGGTGTCTGTGCTTCATCTCCCACTCTCCTCTTCCCCTTGAGGCAGCTACTGCTGAGCTGTGACAGCTGAGCTGCATGTGAAGCAACTCCTAAACCACTTGAAGTTTTCAACCTGACATGTTAAAGCAAACTCCCCTCACCCAAGCAGGGGAGTGAAAGGAAGCCCAAGGCATGATTCTTCAGGGAGGTAAAACACCCCAAGTGACACATCCCCTGGTGCCTGAGGAGGACCATTTCCACATATGAATGGCAGTGGTTTGCACCTGCTTTGCCCAGATGCACATGCCTACACCCTGCCAGTGCAGTGAGTGACACGCTCTGAGTCACAATCAGTGCAAAGTCAGGTCTGAGCTGACCACATGTGAACACCTGCCAGAAGCCAGCCTGTGAAACAGGCTTTCCCCACCATTAGATCCTATGGAGCTACATACACCCTGGCAATGAAGCACCATCTCTAAAAAGCATCCCAAACATAAGAGGGAACAGTAATGACAGTGAAAGCTAGAACCACGTGAAACTGCATACATAGGTCATATCACCTACGGTATCTAAGCATCACTTGGCTGCATGCAAAACTGCTGAGTGACAAGTGCAAAGGCCTGAATTAAATGAGTTTTAAGGTGAAGTCCAGTCACTGACTATCTGCACTTTCCTAGGCTGCTGCAATATAAAGTGAAACGGGTCAGTGTTGATCATAAGTGAAGGTACCAAAACATGTCAACCCCTTCTGTCGTGCTTGGTAGAGCGGACCCAGGGAATGTTGCACTTCCAGGCACCTGGCTGGGTCTGACTGGCCAAAGCCATTTCTCTTGGCTCCCCAGCTGAACTGGCAATGTTGACTTTTGCCACTCCAAGGACAAAAGTCCAGAACTGGGATTGGCTCTTACCACTCAAGAGAACATAGAAATGGTCAAGCTGTTACAGGGAGCTGACAGAAGGTCTTGGAGAGTTGGGTATGCTGTCCTAACACCTTTACAAGAGGTGGAAATAGCAGAGGTGGGAGCAGGGCAGTACTTTGTATCCTCCCATTCCAGCTTCCCAAGCTCTGCTCTATCTAAAATATCTAGGAAAGCCACCACCATTCCAGCTGCTTACTTTGCCACCAGTGACAGCCAACTTAAGTGAGCATTCCCCGTGTCTTGATGCCTCAAGGCCCAGAAACAGCTTCATTTCTCCTAGTGGAGGGAAGATGGTGCTTTTATTTCTCTGTCAGGCTTAGAAAAGCCATAACATAGCAGAGCAGATAGGAGAGCCCAGTCAAAGGAGAAGAGCACAGATTGAGTATGGGGCCACGTGCCCAAGCTACCCATTTGCAGGTAACCTGGCATGCCCAGCACAAGGCACCTGACCGCTGGGTGGAAACTAAAACATGGGGCTGGGCAGTCGTGTAGCTGAGAGGGATTTGCATGGCTGTGCCCTACGTGCTGTAAGCTCCCACTGCTTACGTGCTGGGAGGGACAGAGTTCCTCCTGCCTGGCACAGAGCTGCCTCAGCCCTGGGCTGCGTGCTGCCCAGCTCGCACCTTGGCCCCACTTGGATTCACATACGCCACACAATGCCTTCACACAGATATATTTATCAAGCTAAAAAAAGTTCTGGGTAGCTGTTGTGTTGGCTGTGAGGCCAAGTTGCACTATCTAGGAGGGAAAAAGAGGCCACCTGGAGCTGTAAAAATATCACAAGCTTGCAAAATAAAGAGGGCAGCATGCCGGTGGGAGGTTGGATATTTACTGGAGTGGAAGAATTCCAATACAGAAATTATTCATTTTCACTGCACGGTTCCTCCCCCAACCATAAAAAATAATTTTCCTTTTTACATATTTCCTGGAATATGTGATTGTACTAGAAGAGCACTTTATGCTCCTGTTATGAAAGGGAATCCAGTCCATTGGGACAAAGTCATTCTTGGAATAACTTTCAATGAAATCAAGAGTTACAACTGGACTGACTTCAGTGTAACAAGTCCTCGGGATATTGGTGGCTGCTGCAGTCATGTTTTTGTAGGCAGTCTGGATCTACAAGTTTTCCTAGTATAATAATTGCAGTAAGAACTGTGAGGTTTTGTAACCAAACTCGTTTATGCTGGCAAAATCCCTTCTCTGGATGATAGAGAGCTGACTTATACCACTTAATTTCTTCCAGTTTTTACTTGGGACTTGCTGTTCTATTATGAAATGTCTTTGTGCTGTCTGCACACTAGGTGTGAATGATTACTTCTGCATTGTTGTAACAGTACCCTTTTCTAGCACAGACAAGCTAAAATGTCTAAACTATTTTATTTTGTATAATGCAAATATTAGAATACGGTTAGGGAAGAAAAAAACTACTATCTTAAAACAAAGTAGATTGATGCCCTACAATAGCCTGGAAGGCAAATTCTGTGTGACAGTAAGAGAACAGAATTCACCAAAATAATCTAGAATATCTTCTTTCATTATTTTTATCAGAGTTGGGATATTTATTTCCTAATCAATCTGTATAAACATCTTCATGAACTTATAGCCTGTATATATCTATTTTCATTTCTAGGATCCAAGTTAATCTTGTTTGCAGTATGCAAAGAAATTGAGCAGGATATGATACCACTTAATGTCATCCCCACTTAGAAGTGCCGTAGCCCTGCAGTACCACTGCCTGGCCAGCCCAAGGGGCAGTGGGACACCCGCGGACTTGCAATGCCAGTTTGACTGCAGATGGTGTAGGGAACTTCTGGGAAGCAGATGTTCCCTGAGGCATCTCCTGAAAGTGAAAGGGAGCATGATAAAGAAAACAAAGTTGCGGGGGTAAAAATCTAAGTATGGGGAAATACAGGGCATCTCTTTGAAGGTGGGATTTCACCTCGTATTTTGCCTTGGAAAGAATGGAGATAGGCTCGGAAGGTTCTTAAAGCAAAGATAAGCAGGTGTGTTTGATGGTTTAAAATCGGTGAGACTCAATCTGTGCTTGTAGAGAGCAGCTCTACAATATTTGCACATGTATGGCACACCCCTTAGGAAAACTCCAGATCAGTACCATAGTGTTCCTTAAAATAAGCCCCAGAGATAACTCACATATCTCAGCAGAGAAGGGAAAGCTGATGAAGGATGAAGAGTCTATGTAGGATCTAAAAGGGAAGAAGGGGCTTGGGGGTACCAGAATTTGCAGATTGCTTTTGAGTGGCCTGTTGTGGGTTAGAATAATGAAAAACAGGCCCTTTGTCCTAAAGCCTCCCCTTTACAACCTGTTTCTTGAGGCAACTTGGAGCTCACAGCAATTAGGCTGTGGGTGGGAGGAATTTGCTCTGGGGGTGTCAGGGCTATTCTGGCACCCTGTAGCTGGCTTTCCCCAGGGCTCCTCACTCTCCTGCCCATCACAGGAGTAATGCATATCCTTGATGCGACAGCAATGGGGCCTTGGGACACCAGGAAAGGTGGTGCTGGAAACAAACAGCCATTGCCAGTGATTCAATGGCCTGCAGCTCATTTGCAGTGAGGCCCAAGGGGTGTGCTCTTTCCTGCGGCAACCTGGGGCACAGCAAAGTCACTCCACCCTTTGTGCATGTGCAAAGAAGCCCATCTGCATGTACAGAGAAATACCATCAGCCACAATATAAATGGACTTGTATAAACTGGGTTGAATTCTTCTCTTACTGAGGAGGCAAGGAGGTCAGTGAAAAGGGGTGACAAAACAGCAAGCAAAGAAAACAACTTTTGCAGCAGCCCTGTGAATGCATATGCAGCTGCAGGGTCAATGAGTGTGCATCTCACAACCAGAGAAATGATGTTGCAGCAATCAAGGTATAAGAGAAGGAGAGTCTAGCACAGTTTGGTCTACCAGGCTGGCTAAAAAAAAAAGACTGTCTCTTGTAGATATTATCCAAAAATAGTCTGCAAGACTAAAAATAACATGGATATATCAAGGTCTAACAAGATTGAAAACGAAGCCCATAAAGATTGTAAGTAATATGAGATGTGGAACTTTACAGCTTATAAAAGACAGTGATGAAAATTAAATTATACCAATTCACACTACCTAGTTTCAATCTCCAATCACCTGAGCCAAAACAAGCAGACAGCTTTATTTACTGTTTTTTCTTTTTTTTCTGGGATGTACAAACTGAAGGTGCTGTATGCTAGACCTCCCATGCTTCTCATATACAGACCATGTTTCTTGCTTGCACAGGCCTCTCTCTTCTGCCAGCACCTCAAGCATGTGCTTTGGTGGCTACCTCAAAAAGTGCCTGGAGGACTGAAAAGGGAAGAAGCAAGAAACTGTGGCTGGAGGAAGAGGCTGTGTGAATCCCCCTCTGCAGGTCAGACATCTGCCTCAGGCTTGCAGGGTTTTGCAAAGTATTTCATGTGCCACCTTCTCTTGCCAATGGGTTAGGATGCCCACCAAATGAGGTTGGTGTCCTGGTCTTGAACAGAGAGCAGCAGATCTATGAACAGGGATCAGCAGCTCACACAGGCAGCCGCCCAGCAAGTCTTGGCACCACCAGGGGTGTAGCCAGCTGCCTGGGGGCATTTTAGACTTCAGTTACAGACCCAGGACCCTTAGTTAAGCATATATCCTGCTAAGATACTGTAATCTTTCATCTGATTTAACCCTCCATCCCTCCTCAGGGGTATTAAGGGTTTAGTTCAGCATTTGCAACAGGACCCAGATAGATGAAGAACTTAAGGTGAAAGAACAAGGTAAGCAGAGGGGCTGCAGCAGAGGCTGATCCTTGTCCCATCTGGGAAACAGCACAAAGCCCTGTCATTTCTGCTGTGTGCTGCTGCAAGCACTGGACTCAGCATGAGCAGTCCCTGCATGAGCACACCATGCTCAGTCCCAGGAGAGACCAGGGCAGCCACGGGAGGGGCAGGCAGGCTGCTGGGGCAGCTGCAGCACCGCCGAGGGCTGCATGGGGAGAGGAAGGGAGGGAAAATCTCTACTCAAAGCCCTGCTTGGGCAGTCATAGCCTGTCTGCAGCCACAGCCTGTAAGCAGCCATATGGACCCAACCAGGCTGGAGACTCAAGACTTCTTCCAGCTGTTGAAGTGTCAGTACCCCAGTCCAATCCCACCCTGGCTGTTACCATTCTCCTCCTAACCACCACTACCCTCCCAGGTTTGCCAGCAAAATTGCTTGTACATGCTTCCCCTGGTCCTCTGGAACCTGAGCGGTGCTAGCTCAGGCAGCTGAAACACAAGGTCTGCCTGTATCTAGTTCAATGCTAGTAAATAGGTCAAGGAAACTGGCGGGGGGTGTGTGCGCCTGAGTGCTGGGTGAGCGGTAATCTCCTCAGCCGACAGACCTGGAGTTTACAGACAGACTTACGCACCTCTGTGCTGATCTGCCCCATGCACCCAGGAGCTGACTGTGGCTTGTGTTCAGTGCAAGCTACACCAAGAGTCTGCCTGGAGGAACACCAGATGTGCCCAACACTTTTTCATCCCTACATGCTCCCTGACTGCCTCTTTCCCCCCACTGGCAGTCATGGAGAAGGTTCCATGTATGTCCAGCTGAGGTCAAGCAGAGCCACACCACCCTGCACACACTTGCCAGGGGCACAGTCCCTCCCTCCTGGAACAACAGGGTGTGAAAGCAGGGGGTGGAGATGGTCCTGGCCATGCAGGGTGCATTCCCTCTGCCTCAGCAGAAAGGAGCGTGATGCCGCTGAGCTGCCTTCTCACACCAGCAGTTTTCATGCCCCTTGTTGCTTGCAGCTAGTGAGAAATGGTTTTGGTGATGCTTTAAACGCTCAGATCTTGACTATTGGGGCCTAGCAATGCTCTCCTCCTACATGTAATACGTGTCCTGTGGTGTAGATGGGTTTGGGGTTGAGCTTATGAGAGCACAGAATTTGCAAGTTCTCACCTCTTCCTTCCTTCCTTCTCAAGCACTCTCAAACCAAGATGCCGCAAACAAACCACTTTCTTGCAAGAGCCTGTACTACTGCTTTATGTAACTCAGAACTGCAAAATCACTTTCTCTGGGTACCTTAGCAGGCATCAGTGTGAGATTCTCTGACAAGGGATCCAAGGAGACCTGGTGTTGACTTCTCTGTACAAGCAAGAACCTTACTCTCTAAATAAGATAATTATCAAGATGGTGTTTGTGCCCATTCTTGTTTTTGGGGACTCTCCTTTCTCTTTGCCACCATGACTCATAAAACTCGTTAAGCCAGAGTATGCCTAGCAGAACATTTAATTACACAGCAGTTGCAGGGTAGTGATGGAATTTATGTTTAACAGGCTGACAGCAAGATGGCTTTATCTACAAAGCTGTTTATATGTCAGTATAGCCAGTGCCATCCATAAGGCTAGGCAAGCCATACCAGGCACCAAACCAGCAAGGAGGAAGGTAAAATTTGTGCCAGGAGTAGGGTCAAGACACTAGTGGTTTGCATTAACAGTCCGAAAACCTGCTTGTCATCACCATGTCTGGGGCAATGTGTGGAAACACTATCTGGTAAATCAACAGCCTTGCACTGCACAAATGACCTAGATAGGAAATACGATGCAAAGAGGGAGAAGGTGAGACTGTGCACTGTTGTAACATATAGATCAGGTTATTTGCTGCTGCTTTTATTCTAGCTATGAGTTTAATAGTCAATAAACCACTTGAAAACAAGTTCTAGCCTCTCTCTTCCTTCTCAGACACTCTTAGAGCAATACAGCATGCAGCCAGACCAATTTATGAACAATGTATTTCAGTACTTAGCAAAATGTTAACAAAATATTCTTAAAACCACTGTACACATCTCAGCTACATGTGCACGACTTCAAGAGTACAGCCTTAGGGTGTCTGAGAAGCTACTCAGAGGGATTACACCAACATTGGAGTGACTACTTATCTCTTGTGTGTGTGAACAGGCTTGTTTACATGAAGAAACTCTTTCCATTGTGGCCTTTGAGATTGCAGTAGGCAATTCAGTTGCAGCAGGCTAGGATACACGAGGATGATTTTGCTCACTGGAATAAAAAAGCAAAGGGAAGTTTTTGCGAGCTAATGCATGACACTGTTAGAAATCCCCTCCCATTTGTACATTTTGTCCTGATTACTTAGCAGCCAAGCATGACCAAGTGATTTGCCACCAGTTTTGGTTTTGTGAGGTTTTTCTCCTTGTAATTTACCTTACAATTAGCACATTGTATCATACATTCTAGCCCGTCTAAGGTCTGATCTTAAAATTCTACCATAAAACCTCAGCACACTGAAAGAAGTAAGTACTGTTCTGGTACAGAAAACACATCTCCCTCACCTTTAAAGAAATTGTAGCTGGATGACACTTCCAGGAAGGCAGAGGAATGATAGCCTTGTAGAGCAATGGCTCAGTGTTACTATATTATTATATCCATATTGTTTTTACATCAACAAAATAAAGATTTCTCTTAACTCTGAAACTCTGCTGGCAGGAAGAAAAACATTTAAAGACTGGATATCAAAGGTCTTTGAGATAAAACAATAACTTATCTATAGACCAGTGTTCAATATGCAGTTTGTCAGCAGGAAAATAGTTTGCTTTCATTTTTCATTCTTTTGTAGACAGAATGTTGTCTCCAAAATTAGCCTTATTCACTCCAAATTACTGATCTTAGCCAAACTTAAGCCTCTTTTTTATATTTTCAGATTTTTTTCCCCCAAAAGTAACCAAACAAGTAATGGAGTATGCCTCTTTCAAATGTATAGTATACAAGAGTTTGATATCGTCATGAGGCTGAGCTATCAGAAGTCAGAGTGAAATTTTCCTTTTTCAATCCCATTTTTTAAAGTTATTTCTTTTGAAAATAATACATGAAGCTTTACCCAAACACAATTTCCTCCCCATATTTAAACTGTAGCTAAATCTTGGAAAATACACTGTAGCCAAATTTTGGAAGACAATGCTTTTTAATCAGCCATCACAATCAAGTGACCTACATTAATGAAAAGGGAGAGTGTTAGGACAGATTTTTCTAGCTTCTGTAACAGTCACCTGGTTTTCTTCAATGTTTACATATTTTTTAGAAACAAAATTCCAGGTGTTTTGCTCTTGGGACTTAGTCCAGAGTTATGTTTGTGATTACTCTGTCACATATTATCACACTCATGACAGTCCATCAGAGCAATTGAATAATTTCTACAGCATTTCTTGCAGCATGTATTGCTGTTTTCACTGGTCCCAGTGAAATCATTTCTCCATTTGTTGTGGAGAGGGAAAGATCCCCTCTTCAGGAGTGTTTCTTGACTGATTGAGGCAGGTATCTTTTTTTGTCATTTGCAGCTGACGGTCACTGTGGCTGCATTTTCCACATTGCTGGCAGTAGTTTCTGTGTATTGTCTAAGGGAATTTCTCCCTGCACATGCATTTTGGGAAGAGCTTTACATCTTAATTATTCTCCTCTCAACCTGTCCTCACACCTCATATCACAATGAAGGAGATCCCATTCCCCTTCCTGGTCCCACCACACTGCTCCACAACTCTGCTTCCTCTGCTTCCATCAGAGCTCAGCACTCCCCCACACAACGACATTGCAAAACCTCCTCAGGGATGAAGACCTCCTCTATTTATAGAGCATTGAGGCTAGATGAAAGTTTCCAGAGAGTTTTCTGGAAGAGCTCCCATTTAGCTGCTCTGAAGGCTTACAAAGGGAAACAAGCTTGCACCTTGCTTCAGAGCTTTGCCTGGCATCTAACAATCACTAAAACTTTGCAGTACAGTATGTAGTGCACCAGGCATGTGTTTGATGTTATACATTGGCATTTATGAACCTCTGAAAATTTTTCTTCCTGGCATGCTTGGGGCAGATTCTCTAGCACAAACCCATATTCTCAATTGATTTTTGTCCTAAGTCTGTGATTCAGTGCTATCTTAAGATAACAGAGAGGAAAAACTGTTTTTAGCTTTGTGCTGTGGTTTTTTCCTTAAAAGATTGAGGCTGATATTTTTAAATCAAAAACAAGGTTCCATTAACAAATGCGCTGCTGCATGCTGCTCCACAAAGATATGATTCAGCATTTCTTTTACTCATGTCACAAGTTCAATACAGAATACGCTTTAAAATAGTGTAGAAATGGTTGCTGTAGCTAAAATAAGGTAGGAGTCAGGCTGGATTCACAGGATGAGCATATCCACAAACATGAGTCTGTGTGCGTATATGAGCTAGCCATGTTCAGCCTCTCAAACTGGTAAGCTGCTGTTTATTAAAAAAAAAAGGGCAGCAAGCTCTTGACTACTTTTTCCCACAGCACATGGCTTTTATTGGAGGATGTGTTTGCATAAAGAGAGGAGTGTTGCCTCCCACACAAATTTCAACAACCATTTGAACAACTTGGTAAATAGGTGAGGACAGAGTCTTCATCTATTGTCTGCCTATCCCCTCCAGTTTGAAGTCAATCACATAGTGAGGAAGCTCTGAGAAATCCTTTTTAGGAATCTGCTTTTTAATGAAAACTCCTGAACGTGGTCCCAGCATTACCAACAATTTGAGGGCACACACATACACTCCAAAACAAACAAATGAACAAATAACAGACCACACCCAAAACAACAACAAAAAAGAGGGAATAATTCCAGGGAGAAAATATAAGCCTAATGCAACAGGAAAGGAAGAAAAAAGTGAAATCCACCTCCTGACAAGATAAGCGTAATCATCTTCCATCACGCTGTAAGTGGATGAAGAAGCAGCACATTCTTGTTGACCTGTTTTTTGCTTCTGCATAAAAATGAAAGGCCATTTCTTTTAATACCAGTAAGTGCCACCTATTCTCTAGGTCACTAATTAGCTAACTGGGTGAGCAAGGAACAGGTTCAGGTGACTCTAACAGTGACAAACAGATGCAGAATGATAGCAAGACTCAGACACAACCCAGCACTAATTACAGCTCTGTAGCACATACTATCACTCTGAACACAAAACAAGGATGCTAATAATAGAAATTCAGCTGAGCACTTGCACAAAATCCTTGTAAACTTAATTTTCCAGGACTTAATATTTTGGTACTGCTTTGTAAAAGCTCTCCAGTGTACAATTCCAACATTATGTTTCAGTGGATTCATGAACAGCATTGTGCCATCTGATTGTCCATTGAAAGAGATAAAATGAACAGTGTCAGTTTAAATTGTGCAGGGAGGAGACAACAATTTTCATAATATGGGAATTTAAATTATTGTATATCCGCTACTAGCATTCCTGGTTTAGTAAATATCTGTCCTTGGTATAAGTTGCTTGGGATGTGCTTTAAAACACGATGAAATACCTTACCCTGGTATCAATCAAAGAGTGTTTGCACAGAGGGTTGTGCTTGTTAGCATAGGAAGAATAAGAAGACAGAGAACACTATCATAATGAGTGTGCATCAATATCACAATTTTAATACCATATTTATTCAGTTCTAAAATATCAAGAACTATTATCATCAACAGCCAGAACCTTTCAACTACTAAAACCTGAAAAGAAAAACAAAGAAACAAACAAAAAATTACCAAATCTGAGACCCTGGCATGCTGTTCACACCATCGATAGCCTGAAACACCTCTCCTTGCATCCTTAGATAGCAGTATCAGGTGACACTAGTCATTATCCTGTCTTGGTACAGAATATCCTGCACTTTGGATCTGCTGATTCCCTCAATACAGTTTCAAAATGAAAAGCTTCTCTTCAGTCAGAGAGAAAGTAGAAATGGGTCAAGTTACATAATATGAAGTAAATAAGAGTGAAGTTACATGACATGACTGAGTCAGCTTTCTATTCTGACTTGGGTGGTCCTGCTTTTCCCTCCCCAACTCCTGGCCCTGCTGGTCCACACCCTCTCTTACACCACATCAAACCACTTGGTAAGCTGATCCAACTTGTTAATCCAACAGAATACTACTCTCTTGAACTGACTCACCAAAGGGCTTGACAAGAGTGAAGCCAAGGAGCATGGCTCTGGAGGGAGCAGAACCACCCCTTCTGGTGGCAGCAACTCAACACCATGTCTTAAATGAACCGCAACTGAAGAAAGTGTTGAAGAAGGGCACAAGAGGAGCACTGAGGGCAAACAGAAGGGCATGGAGTAAAATCCTGTGTCTTTGGGAAGAATGGAAATGCAAGAATAAACATCACAAAGCCCTTGGGATGGGGTAGACACTGAGGGGTGCAATGGCAGGAGAGCAACAGGACATTGCATTGTATTATGCATCAGAGGGGAGCATGGGAACACAGGTGCTGTCCTGGCAGAAGGAGGAATGGGTAGTGACAGAAGACACGGTACTGAGTCCATCTTGACTGCGGTGACTCTTTGGGGTTCAGGCTCACAGTCCTTGTGTGTGTGTGTCTGTAGCCAGCCCTGGCAAAGGTGAGCTCTTCATGACAAATGTGCTATCTTGATAGTTTTTACAAAACATGAGCTATAATATTTTATCCTCATTGTTCAAGAAAAGAGGGAGGACACCATTGTTCACTTGAAAAACAAACAAAAATGAAGCCTGACCCCATTCTTCTCAAGAAATTGCCTCATCAAACAAAGAGAGAACAAAAATCCAACCACCAAGTGTTATTGAGGAATACCACCTAGTCAGTCTTATCAGCTCAAAACCTCACTCACTATTATCTTTTCCTTCCTCTCTTAAATTACTGAGACAGATCTCTCCTTTCATAGCAGCAAATGTTTTAAGCTCACTGTTTTCTTGCAATCTCCCCTACTTGTACAACTGCCTCCATAAGAAAAAGAGTTTAGGGATATCAGAAATCGTGCTAGTCATCTGGAGAAAGGGAAAAGAAACTGCATCTTCAACCCAAAGATAAAATGCCCAGTTTTTTAACAAATATGTCCTCATGGTTTCAGGAACGCTTCTGGAGTTCCTCTCTTGAGCTCTGGGTAACAGTTTCTAGATAATAAAAAAAAAAAAAAAGGGGAGACTTTGTAATTCATTAAATAGCACAATATATTGCAAGGCATGAGCTGAGGTATTTTCAAGCTTCCAAACCAAGGGGCAGAGGGCATACTGTCCTTGCCTACACCCCAGGGCATCCCTGTTCTCTTTTCCAAATACAAGACCAGGCACTGGCAGAAGTAAGAACTACGTGCCTGGCAGCTGAAAGATGAGGAAAGAGAAAATATGATGTGCAATAAATCAGGTACACACAAAATAATCATGGCAGGTCACATCATCCTAACACTGCACAGCATTGTTTCCACCTTAATGATCTTTCAGCATGTCACCATGCTGAATCATGATGACAGAGGGGCAGGAAGCACATATCAGATGCAGAATGAAAAGGTCTTTTTGTGATTGTGGTGCTATGAAGCGCCAGACTTTCTTTATGTTGGAGTCCCCTGTTCTCACTCTGGAAGACTTGTCTGCACCAAAATCAAGAAAAGTTTCTGGAGCAGTTCAGATAAATTTGACCTACATACCGATAAAACAGGAAACTCTCTCTTTTTTTGCCCCCAAAACTGCTTATTGCTGTTATCAGTGCATGAATTTCAAATGGCTTTAAAAAATGTTCTTTGAAAGTAATTTTCTGTTCATAACTGGACTTTAAGCACCCTAAGGGCCTGCTGGCTTGCTTAAGTTAGATGCCAAAAATGTACATAATTGCCAATCTTTAGCAAGACAGGGAGTTCTTTTCTAACCAGAGCCAGAAATACTCCCTCTGGAGAAATCTCACAAACAATGTGAAAAAAAGCTTTTGAACTTTCCATGGTACAAAGTTTAAAATGAGGACAAAACTGGAATGAGTTGGTCTTGAGCATTTTCTAAGCTATGCTGCATTTCCATAGCTTTGCAGATACAGACATCTGGAAGCAGAATTTTCAGCTAAAAAGAAAAAAAAAGCCCATTGTTTTGTACTTCACTAGCATAATTAATTTTCCTTAAACATGAATAAAATTATTACAGTAGACAAAAATTTTAATATGTATAAATCTCTCTGGATCAACCCTAACCATATTTTTGGTGTAATAAAAATAGTCTATATTTCCAGATATGAAAATGCATATAATTTCAGACAGATTCAGGGACAGCAAAACCAATTTTAGTTAAACAGCCTGGAGGAATCTCATAATATTAAAGGCGGTATTAAACACAAGTTTACATAGAGTAATTGAGAATACTCCTTATAATTTAGTCCAACACTTATAAACTAAGATTATAATGAAAGGTTTTTTCTTTTAAACATTAGATCATTATGATATTCAGTGATAACCAACTTATTCTATTACTTTAATTTCAGCAAAAATTTTTAGGGAAATTCTACAATGACATCAACAAGCACTAAGCAAGATGAGAGATGGTACAGGGTACTGCAGATTATTTCCAGGGCTCTGAGCCAAATTCTCTGTTGTTCCAAGTGCCCTTTGCCACTTCATACTGTGGAAAATACCAAGTTTTTGGCATATCAAAGCCTGGATCTCAAAAATTTCTGAGACCCCTTCAGTTATGCTGCCCAAGTGATTTGAGGGGACCCTGTGTTTGGTCATGTGCTCCTCTGTAATGGTCAGCACTGGTCCCGTCAGGCAATAACTGCACACTTTTCAGATCACCTCTGCTGGGTGACCCTTTCCTTGCTTTGCAGAAACAGGGGCCAGGGGAGGTATCTGGGAGATGAATAAACCATGCTAACCCTTTGAGTACCTCAGGAAAAGAGCATGCATTCAACAAAGGAGCACTTGCATAGCCTTGTGGATGTACTTTGTACACTTTGTCCTGATTAGAAAGGAAGTGACTTTAACAGAGAATCCAACTCAGACAAACAGTTCTCTCCTTTAATTTGGAAAAGCTGCAAACCTGTTACAGCTCACTTGCTAGTATGAAAAGCAAGCTTGAAAAATGGCTCTGTTGAGACCAGTGAATAATGGTCTAAGTGGAATAGCAGCAGTCAGGCTGAAGAACATGGTGGAGTGGTCTGGGTTGAAGAGAGCAAATGCTACAAGCCCCCAAGTTCTGACTTTTAATTATGACACTGTTGTGGACATGCATCTGTCTCTCTGATGCCTTACACTACCACCCACCTCAGGAGCACACGTAGCTTCCAAGAGACCTTCTGGCAGCAATGAAAAACTTAGCCTGGAGTCCAAGCACTTTTTTCCCCATTCACAGCAAAACTATCTCAACATGAGATTACTTTTCATTCAAACTTTATTTCTAAACTGACTTTGTAACCTTCTATAATCTTGTTACTCTGCATTTCCCTTCTCCCTGGGCTTCAAAGATTCTTTTTTGGTTGCTTATATAATCTCAGTGCTGCAGTATGCAAGCTATCTAAAGCATGGTATAAATGCAGCTATTATTACTACTCAATAAAAACAGAAAAGTTATTCATTGACCAACCTTTTCTTTTTTCCCTTTCTAATAAACATATCAGATCAGTATCTAAGTGGTGATAAAAAACTATGACCTTGCACGAGTTTATCCCACAACATCCTCATTATGACTGGTATTTAATTTTAAAGCCTTTTCACTGTGTTCTCTGCAAAGCAGTATCATTACCTAGTCACCAGTAAAGTTCTTTTCCAACATCCACTGACACAGACAAGAAATAAGCCATCTTGGAAAGGCCACTTTAGGGAGCAAGTGAAGAGTAACCAGCTGAAAAGAAAGAGAAGGAAGTCCCTTCCTCTTCTGTTCTGGCAACCATCATATTGGTCATTTTACTTTGTATACCATATGTTGCTTTTTGTTGTGCTTTGTCCTTACACTGTCTCTTAAGGAACATGCTCTTTGGCAATGAATAGGGTCTTATATGCTTGGAAAACATTTCTAGCATGTTGCAGACACTACTGTAATATAAATACTCATTGTCTTCCTGAGCTTCCTTACCACCACGGCTCCCCAGCACAGCTTTGTCACTGTAAAAGAACCTTCATTAAGTTGTTTTGTGCCACTGGCATAGTGCTGTAACAATACAGTAAGGCAAATGCTTCATACACCCAAAGACAGATTTTGTTGAACTTGGTATTTCTGTTGACCATGCTGTGAAACAGCATGATGTCAAGACAACCTGAAGTAGCTTAGCACATTAGCAAATGTGAAAACTAAGACCTTTAATTGCATCCCAAAAGACATGTGGAAAAGAGAGGGAAAGAACAAAAGACTTCTGAAGCCAAATTAGCCTGTAAGTTAATAACTATCATTAGATTTTAGCCAGGCACCATACTTGTGCCTTGGTCCTTTTCTTAGTTGTTTCATGGTTGGATGATTGAGTTTCAAGTCTGTGACTTTCATCTCCATTATGTTTGCTGAAGGAGTACACAACAAATGCAAAAGATCTTTAACTCTTCAGTTTCTATCTGGCAGAATGCCATTGTTTGCATGTCTCGGTTTTTTGAAAATAACAGCCTTGACTGTCTTCTCATTTAGCCCAGTTTAACAATGCTGCAAGTCCAAGGAAATCAGCTGAATTAATCTCATTTTAAAGCAAACTAGAGGAATGCCCAAGCCTAGTATTTTTGACATACCTCATATACCTATAGTTGAAGGAAAAACTCTCATTAAACCTAATGCCCAAGCCTAGTATTTTTGACATACCTCATATACCTATAGTTGAAGGAAAACCTGTCATTAAACCTACATTAAAAATCTGTCCACTTAATGCTCTGGACTTAAAACTTGTTTTTAATCCACTTTCTTCTGCCCTGACCACAAAGAAATTACTAATCTGGAACTTTGTTTTTAGTTTCCATCTCTTCCAGTTCATTTGCCACTTTTTTTTTTTTTTTTTTTTTTTTTTTTTTTTTTTTTTTTTTTTTTTTTTTTTTTTTTTGTTGTGGTTGTTGTTTTAATTCATCCTTGGAGCTTGCTGGTCATATTCACCTTGAAATTTTGTCCACTGGGCTTTAATGACCTTGTCCCCTCAATACTCCTTTTGCCTTTCCAATTATTCACCCTGGTTTTCCTTCTCATTTTTCAGGTATGTACCACAGGCACTTGTAGCCTTGGCACATTTTGTTTCCTTTACATCTTTCATATAGTACACTCAGTGCCTAACATTCCTCCAAGTCCTATTACTATGCCAATCAATCTTAAATCCAGTTCTATAGGAGAGATGATAAGAACTAAACCATTTTAATTGCATACATAAAGTCATCTCACTATAATACAAGTATACTACAGTCTCAAGCCTCACAAAAGCCTGTGAGAAGCAAAAGCATTAATATTTCTCTTCTACAGTGGCAGAGAACAAGTCACTTATCCAAACTCATGTGAAATCTTGTGGCAGCCTCTGGGTTAGCAGAGGATTCACCTTTCTACATCAAGATCTGTATATTGGCTCACGTATTTTACACTTCTTGGGCTTTAGAATGGATTTGCTTAACTTACAGGCAGTGCAGACCACCGGTATGCATTGTCTCAGCAGCCCAGCCCATGGAGCAGAGACTTGCCGTCTGTTCACCAAATGGTTCTCTGAGAAGATGGGCGGGAGAACACCCAGCCCAGGAGGAATCCTTGCTCCGCCTCACCACACGGCTCTGAAGCACCGACCACCGTGTTGGGCAGTACTGCAGGAAACAGCAGAATACACTCCACTTTCCTGAACTATACCACAAGCAAGCAATGCCACGGTTAATCGGATCAGTCGAAGCTTAAACATCACCTCAGAGGAGTCCAGGTCCCCATGTGGCTTCTGACAACCGACGTGACTGAGCTGAGACCTTTGTCCCTCCACGAGCACTGCTCTGCCAAACGAGCTTCCTTTTTCCTGCCAGGGACTTTGCCACGTTCATCACAGCACAGGCCACAGCTCCTGGCCTCTCCTTGTTCTGGCAGCTACATCAACTGGCTCCTTTTTCCTGCTTTTTGCTTTTTCTTATCAGCCTAGCTCCGGCCTTCATTACCACCGAGTTAGGCGGGACACAAGCCACGTGTTATTTATGAAAGAGACAGCACATGTCTCTCCCGCTCTACCTGCTATCCGGCGGGAATATTTTGGGGCCTACGGGAGTGACAAAACCTGGCCCTCCACTGTGGCCGGGTGCCGCCGCCGCCACCCTGCCTGACATTCAGGCCACAATGCCCAGCTTCCATGTCACCTGCCGCTCCTCGGTGCCGCCTCACCTGCGGCAGGCCCACACCCCGAAGGGGCAGCGAGGCAGTTCGCTATTGGGGTCACGGGCACCCACGGATTAGCAACCTGCCCAGCGACGACGGGCCGCGGCAGCCCACACTGGTGACACCCCCCAGCAATCTCCCCACTGTCCCTGCCGGGAAGGCCGCGCTTGTCGTAGGAGGGAAGGGCGCCATCCCCACGGGAGGGGTGCAGCCACCCCAGCCCAGCCGGAGGCCTGTCCGTGAGCCCAAGGCCGGGCCCCATGGCTATGACGGCGCCTCTCAGCCCCTCACGCAGCGGCGCGGAGGACGCGTCCGGCCCCGGCCCGGCCCCGCCCGCCCGGCCACGCCTGCCTGGCCACGCCTGCCTGACGCGCCGGCGGCGCTGGCGGGCTGGAAGTGGCGTACGTGCTCAGCGGGCCGCTGGAGTGGCGCCTCCTCCTCCTCGCCCCGGCACAGCGGCGGAGGCGCGGTGGGGAGAGGCGGCGGCCGCGCCGGCCCGTGCTGCACCGGGCAGAGAGGCCGGCGGGGAGCGGAAGGCAGCCCC
>VWZW01002930.1:1433443-1508021 GCA_013397115.1 Edolisoma coerulescens | reverse complement strand
GTCAGCCAGAAGAGCGACTCCTCCAAGGACATCCGCGGCGACAAGATCACCTGGGTGGAGGGCAAGGAGCCGGGCTGCCAGACCATCCGGCTCCTCATGAACAGCATGGACGATCTCATCCGGCACTGCAACGGAAAGCTGGGCAACTACAAAATCAACGGCAGGACGAAAGTGAGTGAGGGAGGGAGCTGGGACCCCCGGTGCCCGTCCTCCCCCTGCTGCTGCAGCCGGGGGGTGTTGCGGCGGGGAGGCGGGAGCGGGGCGGCGGAGCCGGCGCTTCCCCGGGAGCGGGCGTGTGTGCGCGCACGTGTGCGGCTGTCTGCGGGGCTGCGTGCGTGTGCGCACGTCCGTCCGGCTGGCTGGCTGTCCGTGCGGGGCTGTGCGGGGCTGTGCTGTGCGTGTGCGCCCGCTGCCGCTCCGCTCCCCGGAGGCGACTCATACTTGCGAGTCGTGTCCAGTTCTGGGCTCCTCAGTACGAGAAAAAAGCTCCTTGTCTTTCTCTAGAGGGTCACGCAGAGGGTAACAAAGATGATTAGGGGTTTGGAGCATCTCTATCATGAAGAGAGACTGCGGGAGCTGAGCCTTTTTAGTCTAGTGAAAAGAAGACAGAAGGGATCTCATTAATATATGTAAATATCTCAGAGGCTGATGTAAAAAAGACAGTGCCAGACTAGTCAGTGTTGCCCAATGACAGGACGAGGATCAGTGGCCATAAACTAAAACACAAGAAGTTCCACCTCAACAAGAGGAAGAACTTCTTTACATTAATGGTGGCAGAGCACTGGAACAGGCTGCCCAGGGAGCTCGTGGAGTCTCCCTCTCTGGAGACATTCAAAACCCACCTGGACGCCTTCCTGTGTCACCTGCTCGAGGTGACCCTGCCTTGGCAGGAGGGTTGGACTGGATGATCTCCAGAGGTCCCTTCCAACCCTGAGTATTCTGTGACTCACTCCCGGCCGCGGTGGGACCCGCAGCCCCAGCGGGCCTGGGCGGTCAGCCTGGGGATTGCTCTCTACTGGGAAGGTGCGAAAGGGTTTGTTTGCCTCTTGACTTTTCCAAAGCAGGAAAAAAAGGTGATCTTGTTTATATGCCTGCGTTTTGTTAAAAACCCCTTGACCTGGAAGCTTATCCGCTAGGCGATGAGTATTGAAATGCGAGTCCTTTCGTGGTCTCCCGAAGAAGATCCGGATAACAGTGCTCTGATGGGCTTCGGGAAGCAGGGGTCTGGCTGCGAGGTGTCCCGGCAGCGGCGCTGGCTGGAGAGCGTGGAACCACTAGTGCATAGCGTTTGTAGGCTCGCATGAATGGGCCGGGTTTTGGTAAGCCTTGGCTCAGGATGTGGCCTGCCAGGTGCAGGACTTAAAAATGTGGGCAGGAGACCCGCATCAGTGAGCGAGCGCCCCGGTGGCACAATAAACCCGTGAGTTACAGTGCGGCGCTCTGGCAATGGTGTTGCAGCAGGCAGTGGAGTCACAGCGGAGCAGGGCGGCTTTGGGCAGAGTTTTTATGTTACTGTCATCAAACTACTTTTCCGCAGAAATCTTACTCCTTGGCTCTATTTCAAGACCAGAGAACTGAGTCAAAATCTCCTATTGTATTAGCCTAATTTGCAATTCCCTTCCAGTCCTTTAAATAAAATTCATGCTGTTGGTAGAGGACTTGTAATGAATATTCATCAGTATCTTTTCAGTTTTAAAAAAAGAGAAGAGGGGTGAAGCCCCTTCAGACTTTGCTACCTCTGTTAAAGCATAAGGAAGCCAGTGAAGTGGTAGGAGTCATCCTGCCGAGGTGGTTGCACTGTCACAGATGGACTGTTGTTGCTGCAGCTGCAGAATCTCAGCTGGTAGGAAGCTGCGGGAGGGAGGAAGGGAGAAGCTGGAAGGCAAAAAACAGCCCTGGATTTGTTCAGGGCACGGGAAACTCCCGTGATAAAGAAAAGAGGGTGGGAACTTTTTTTTTTTTTTTGGTAATGCTGTCTTTGCATTTCTTCAGTTGAACCAGTACTGTGCTAAAACTTTTCAATGGGAACATGATCTAGAGTCCTCATAGATCCCTGCAGGACTTTTCTAAGACAACTCATCTTTCGGTCAGTCTTACATCTCTTCAAGGCTTCGAATTTACGCTCTAAAAATATCAGTGGTTTTGCTGGATTTCAATTTTATGCAGCAAAAAGGAATACTGCTTCTGGTTTTATGTGCAGTGGTATGCTTCTGTAAAGAATAGGTGCCAGGGCTATAAAAAAGGGCTTTTGGAGTTGTAATCCTGAATCACACCTGTAATTCCTGGACTACTGTATTTTATGTTCCTACTTGGTTTTCGGTCACTGCTGAAATCCCTCTGTTTGGGGGATCAGAACAGGTGCAGGGATCAGATCAGTAAAAGCTCAATACTGTACTCCTTGGTGGCACAGAAATGCATGACTTTGTCTTCTCACTTTCCCTGCTTATTTCCCCACAAAAGTCAATGCTTTTAGTGTGCAGGAGAGCTCAGTTCTCTAAAATTTCAGCAAAAGCAGAATGAAAACTGTCATTCACTCTCACAGATTTACCTCAGAGTTGAATAAACAGAAGCAGATGATACCTAGAGTATCACTTCAAATAACTTACGTTGTAACCATATAACTTGTAACCCACTGGTGGTGTTGGCATTGAGCTTGCCATCACTTTTATAAGCTGTCTACAAGCATTGTATGAAAAAGCAAGAAGAAATGGGTCTGAGGTATATAACCTGAATCTCTTGGCTTGTAAACCTGCCTGTCAGGGAAAAAGCTATGTTGTGTTAATAGGATCTAATTGAAACTGATTTACATTCACCAGGGCCAGCCAATTAAGGTAAAGGACATGAAATAAGGTAAAATGTTAATTGTGAGCGACCTGAGATTATTACATTTTAAAGTCTCTGATAGGTTTTTTTCTCTAGATTACCTGGGCTACCTAGAACTGATCTACTTAAACTGATGTGGTTCTACCTTGTCCTGAGTGTCAGCAAATTACTCTCCAGCCTGAAAGATATCTATACAACAGTAATTATAAACTAGCCAAGCACCTTTGAGTGTGTGGAGCCAGCAGCAAGTATAAGAGAATGGCTAACTATTTACTCATCTTGGAAGTCCTGACTTACTGCATTCCTTGCTTTTGTTTTCTTTCTTTCCAGACTCTGCTTCCTTCTTTTCTCTAGCAGACAGTGGCACATACTTGCATATTTGAGCTCTAGTGTCTTTCTCCTTCCTGTTATTTTCTAGCTTTTTCTTCTTTCATCTTTTTATAAATTATCTTTTATTTTTTCCTTTGTCTTATCAGTTGCCACATTTGTACATGTGTGTATTTCTGTTTCTTGCCTGTCCTTTTCTTACATAGCTAGTGGAGGTAAAAACCTGCTCATCAAAATCAGGAAAAGAAATCGTCCTGAATCTCACCCAGGTGAGAAGGTTTTTCTTCCTTTCCCATATGGAGCATGAAGAAGGGGTTAAGGGTTGGGGGCAGGTTTGTGATTTTTTTGCTAGCATTTTCTTTCCTATATTGTGGACTCTGCTGATCTGAAGCTGGTCCTGGAGTAATACTGCAACTTCCCAGTTGTGGACTGGGTTCCTAATAATCACCATATAACCAGACATCTCATCTATCAGCTGTTCCTGTTTCTGCTTGCCATTACACCCAGTGCCAGCCATCTCCTAAACCCTACCCTCTGCCTTTTACTGGAAGGATATTAGGTAGACAGTTTGACAGGCCCTGTTACATACCTTTAGTTTTTCCCTTCCCTAGAAACCTGTCAGAAGACAAATCCTGTTCATATTGCTGCATTTTCATGCTCTCCTTTCTCTGCTAGTAGGCCAGTGGCACCCACTGCTTCTCAGCCACCTGTAGCTTAAAAATTTGCTTTATTTGTTACACATTGTGCAAACTTGCTTTTCTGCTTTTTTTGGCAATTGCGTATCTCTTACTCTGGAGATCCTGGTGTTTTCTGAAGACTAGAGGACTCTGGATTCAGACTAGTCTGACTGTGCCCTATTAAATCAGATTCTTTCAAAGTTAGTAATGCTTCTTCAGAAAATAATTCTCCAAGAGTGAGTGGATTTCTCATACCCTGCTGTTAGCTTTTTTATAAATTGGACAGAAGAGGCTCTCTGCTCTTGCCACTTATTTATGTTGCAACTTTTCTACAAACATGTTGGATTAATGCTACCAAGGAAAAGTAAGATTTATGGGTGTTCTTTCCACTAAATCTTATTCTGCAAAATATAACTGTTAGCCTGTGTGGCAATAAGAAAACAAATTAAAAATAAGAGGTGGGGAATAAGAATTTGGCAACCAAGCAGGTACTGGAAAGTTATGATGATGCCAAAACTCTGGTAGAAGAAAGGAAAGCAAGCACAGGGGCAGGTGTGCAGCTCAGGTAAGTCCTGCTCTGATTGAAGGACCCAAGAGCTGTGGCTGGAAATCTGGGCTTAGGAATGTCTGTAAAGTAGGGGGCTTCCCTTCAGTTTGCTTGTGGCATGTGCAATTACATTGATCCTTCTGTATCATTGTGGAGATTGTTTCACTATCACACCGTGAATTTATTTCTTGGTAGAAAACTTACTGATCTAATTGGTTCCTAGTGAATGACCTCATGTATGGGTTTGAATTTGCCACTGACTTGTGGGAAAGTGTGGTTAGGTCTCTCTCAGTCTCCCAGTACTCACTTGTGTTGTTTGGCCTTGATACAGAATATGACCAATGCTCGTCCTTATCTGTTGGTTCTTCTCCTGACAGCAGTGTTTCTGTTGGTGATGTTGTTTTCTTGTAGATGAGTGTGCTGGTCAGCGAAGGATTGTGTGGTGATTCATGGATACGCAACAGCCCACACACAGTTCTTAAATCCCTGTTGGAGTAGAGCCCTGACATGTGATGAATGTAGTTTTCATTTGTTGTTCCTCATGTACAAACCTTTTGGGTCCCAGGTGGAGCAGATGATCAGAAGACTGACTGGGGTTTCTCCTGCAAATGATCTTTTGGTTGAGAAGCACAGCAGCATCCAGAAAATAATCTTGTTTACAGCCAACTTTAACATTGCTGAGATTCTGGCAGGTTCTCCTACTAGAGAAAATTACAAAGATGTGCTGGTTTCTGAGGGGCAGCTATGTGGTGATTGTAACTTTGAAGGGTGGTATGAATACAGTGTGTCTGAGGGTGGGGAGCACCACCTGTGACTGCTGGAACTTCACACCCCTGTGTGTTAGGCTGTAGTTCAATGAACACTTTGGGCTGGCAGTGCTGGAGAAGTAGTCACTCTTCTTTGCCAGCACAAGTATTTACATGGCCATCCTGTGAACTGGTTTGGGGAACTGATCCATCTGAAAAATAAATTGGCAAAAGAAGTGCTCCTGGTTCAGTGTTCGGATGTTTGTGCTGGCACAGGGGACTGGCAGATGGTGAGACTTTCTTTCAGCAGCAATGCAAATTTATGCCAGTTTAAAGTGTTTGCCAAACTACAGCCTTAGTTTAGCACTTGGAGTCTGATTCTCCCAAAATTTGCCCTTGAAAATTCAAACATAGTTTAAGAAATCTTTGCTAGCTATGTATTTTTTTCTTTCTTAACTTTTCCTTTTTTTGTTCTTTTGTGTTCAGTGTGAGACTCGATTCTTGCCATCAGAGATGCATTTTTCTGTCCTCCAAGAATCTTTCTTGCGACAATTTTATACAGAAACTTTGCTCGTCTACCCACCAGGTGATCCCATGTAACATGTACAGTGGAAACACATATTTTCTCCAGATGAAAACTGATTTCCCCCACACCCTGAGCTTCAAAACCAACCTACTCTTACACTTATTGGCTGTTCCTATCCATTATTCTAGAGTTTTATTAGCATCAAAGACATTCTTGACTTCTCTGTTTCAAGACAGAGCTGGATTGGCATCCTCTGCCATGAACAGTGTAGTGCAGCTTGCTACTGTTTGCTGCTGGTAAGGAAGGTCCCTGGTCAGCCCCATCCCCTTGTGCCAGCTCCAGCACTTGTTCTTCAGGGGCTCTGTCTGATATGGGCAGTTTCAGTACTATTTCACATTTCATGTCCTGCTCATTTCCTCTCTGTTGCCTGGTGCATTAGGATAGCTGTATGAAATTCTGGGTTGATTTGTTGCCTGCTTTTCCAAGCCTTTTTTGACTGTAACTGGAGTTCATGTTTTTCAGTTGTTACTGTTCTGGAGATAAGGAACCTGTAACATTGTAGTTTGCGCATATCAGTGATTTTAGTACACTGTGGTTAATTAATTTTTTCCTGTCAGTGATATCAATGATTTTTTGACCATGTTGCTACTTTGATGTTCTGTGCTGTCTCTTCTGCACAGAATGGGCTCATTTAATACTGTCTGAGAATCAAGTAGGATGCTTCTCGTCATAGCTGTACAGCTCGAGAGGAAGAGCTGTCTTCCCTTCCCTGTGGCCTCTTGGACTGAAATTCTTTGCAAGTGATGTCCTGCCAAGTCATAGAACTGTCTGAACAGCAGTTCTCATATCCCTGGGTTAGTTGTATCAGTAACCTTGACTGGCTGGTTTGAGGGATGTTTTCCTTTTTTCTAAATGGTGCCTAATTTCTGAATAGGCTGCTAACTATTTCCTGAAAAAAAAAGTCAGCAGCATATTTATCTCTTCTGTGGTATTTACCATGTTCATTATATTTGTAATTCAGTTGTGTTTAGCCTGTCTTGGTTAATACCTGATGACTCTTGGCTTGAACAGGCTAGATTGCTATTGGAATTTCGCAGGGTGCTGTCTTTCTAGTTGCTACTGTGTTGTTCTGTACTGGGCGCTAGTATGTATGTTTGTACCTCTAGGTATGTACATAGCGTACTTGGAATTTAAATGAAGGCTTTCTCCTGCAGCAGAAAGGAAACTTGTTATAGAAGGGAAACGGATACTCTATATAAAGCAAAAATTTCTTCTTGCCCATCCGGACACTAAATCGTTTCTCTTTAGGCTCCTTAGACAGCTCTTGTACAAAGACAGCACTTTTTTCAGTTCAAAAATTAATTTTGGGACTGTTGCGAGTGGGTTGGTTAGTGAATTCTTCAGTAGGCCACTCATGGGGCTCCCTGGCTCTTGTGCTGCTGCATTTTGTTACTTTTCAGTGGGGGAGTGACTGCGGACAATGCAAGGACTGTACAAGTGGTTTTTGGAGGTCAACATACTCAGATTATATCAATTCAAGTACTTTATTCATTGGCATGTTTTTTACACTGCATTAAGAAAACAGTATTTTGAAAGCAGTATTTTTAGTGAATAGAACAGTAGAGTTATTTGACTTTGCAGTTACTACTGAGTGAAATAATCATTATTTATTATGCCCTTTTTGTCTTCTGCATTTATGACTTACTACTTAGACCCTTCAGAAGGAGGACTAATGCTAGGATTTGAGGCCTTTTGGAAAAGTCATTTGGTGCTGATTAAATCTTTGTAAACTTCTTTGAGTTTCTGAAGGTTGTTGTTTAATGATGGGTGGTCAGGCATACTTCCAGTGCAGGCTTGTGCCAGAATTAGCTGGTAAGTGGCAGTCTTAAGCATTAGGTCAAAATCCACTCGCTGTTCCAGGGCAGTGTCTGTCAAAAATAGAGCAATGCTTTTATGCACGTAACAGCTGCTTACACTTGAAGACTTTCTTGTTCTTTGGTATTTAACTTAAAACTGCTTGAGAGTATTTTTGTTAGCGTATGGTGTTATAAATAGGAATCGGGTAGAAATGTGCGTGCCTGCACGTCTGTGCAGAGGTTGTGTGTGGAGGTAGGGCGGTTATCGATACGTTGTGTGCCTAGTGCTCTGACAAAGAGTTGGAGGCCATACCTGTAGGGTAATTAATGGGGCCTAAAGAAAAAGGTTATTTAATACCCAAGGATTAATTTTACACGTTAATTTGCGCTCAGACCAGCTTAGAACACGTTTTGACCATGTGTTTGACCACCAAGGATTCTGGACTATAGAAATTATGTACGACTTCGAGGAGATGCTGCTGTGTCACCCCAATGTGCTGCAATGAGAGCAGAGCCTGAGACTGCCTTGCCTTGTTTCAGCAAAAACAAATATGTTGAAAATGATACAAAGGTGAATGCAGTGCGGGAGTTCAGGAAGCTGTTTTTCCTTTTGGTCCTAGCAGGGTGAAGGAACTTCTTTGTTGATTCTAGAGTTATAAAATGCAATAAAGGCTGAAGGCTTTAGGGGCTTATATGTATTTGCTTGGTTTGGTTTTTTTCCTGGGTTTTGTTTGATTTGTCTTTTTGTATGAAGATATTTTAAATCTGTTTCCAGGAGGAGCTTGTATTATCAATTCACATCAATTTGTTCTGTTGATAGCTTGAAATTCTTGGTGAGGTGGCAGAGGCTGCAGGATTCTCTGCTGGGCATAGTCTTGCTGTGGTTTGCTGCCCTTCTGGTGTGCCAGGGTCTGTTACTTCCTGCTTGAGTAGGTCAGAAGGCTGCAGCTATATAGTTATAACAGTCTTGAAGTTACTAGTCAAATGAAACAGAAAGGTTTCAATGATAGTTTAGCCTGACTGTTGTGATAATGGGGAATTTAAATTGCTATAGATTAAAAACTTGTCACAGCTTTGAGGCAGACATCCTCCTATGTTTAAGTTCTCTGTGCTGTGAAAAAGTCCAGGGGTGCAACATGTGTGAGGTTTCCAAAGCAGTTTATAGTTGGTTAATAATGTATCTCTCTTGTTGCTGCTCTCTGTCCTGTTCAAGCATCTGTTCAAGCAGCTAAACCTTGCCGTGGATGCCAAGATCCCTCAACAGCTTCTGCTGTATTCGAACAGTGTGTGGTCTGTTCTCTGCGGAAGGCATTGGGCCCTTCCAGTTTCAGTGGTTGCTGCATTGTTGTTCAGGCAGCTGGCATGCAGCCTTACTGCTGTGAGAAAGGAAACTGTGGCCAGTTGATAAGGGCATCTTAAACTGACTCCTTTTCAGTTGGCATACTGGATGATGCCCAGTGAAATAGATGCTGGCTTAATCGTACCTCTGTTTGCCTTAACCTTATTTGAGTGTGCTTTAGCCCCTCTGACAGCACATCAACCAGGCAGTAGCACTGTTCATAGTGGTGGATTTGCTCTTTCAGGTCATACAGGGAGAGGCTGAGAGAGCTGGGGCTGCTAATGCGGCAGAGGAGAAGGTGTGAGGGGACCATACCAGTGTGTACAGATACTTGATGGGAGGAGTGGAGAAGAGGGAGCTAGACTCTTGGCAGCACTGCTCGGTGGCGAGGCAGTGGGTACGCTGAGATGCAAGAAATTCCATTGAAATGTAAGAAACGCTTTTTCCACTGTGATCAAACCAAGAAGCAGGTTGCTACAGAGGTTGTGGAGTCTCCATCCTTGGAGATACTTAAAACCTGATCACTGGTCACCCAGCCTGCTCTGGGTGACCCACCTCTGAGCAGTGGGCTGGACCACATGATCTCCAGAGGTGCCTGCCAACCTCAGCTCTCCCATGGGAAAAAAAATACTGCAGTTTGAAATGGAGGAGATTCAAAACAAGCCAAATTTTGCAATCTGTTAAAATATTTTTTTCCAGCAATGACACTGTCAGTATATGTCCTGCTTCTTGCATCTCTGAATGAAGTTACCAGGAGTCTGTCTTTCTGCTAGTGGTCATTTGCTCCCTAAAGGATCGTCGTGGTCGAATATGCCAGTAATGTAACTGTTTGAAATATTCCTGCCTTGGATCCCTTTTGGTCATCCAGGTGGTCACTTTTACTGAGTCTGTGCTGCTGCCTCTTTCCTGTTTTCTCCCAAGTTGCCAGTTTTTCCACTCATATGTGTGTATGCTCATAGCACAGTCCTTTCCTAGCATAGCTTGCTGATGCAAAGCACATGTATACTTCACAAGACTGATTTAAGAAGTTAAAATCAATTACCTATAGGGGATTCATACTTTCTCTTCAAAATTATTTTAAAGTTATATATGATTTTGGGGTCACTTTTGTACTGAGAAGGCATAGTGCAGCAGGTATAGTTATCCTTTTCTTGCAAGACAGACAGAAAAATGAAATATGCTGTTTCAAAGCCACAAACTACCAAAAAGTGTTTTATTTGAATATTTCACATATTTTTACTTTATTTATGTAGTAAATTTGTAACAAACATCTGGCCAATATTTTTGGTACATTTCAGTTTTATTTTACTTATGAAAAATGCCACCCACTCCATATTAAAAAAGATAAGTGTGAGGAGGGAACATTTGAACTGACAAGAGTCAGGCTTATGTATTTTGCCAGGCTGTCGGATAAATCAAAAACCTGCAGCTCTCAAGTTACAGTCCTTAACTCTTCCATCTACCTTCTAGTCATTTTCTTTCATCTGTATTCCCCACACAAACTTGCTGCTCCTGCCCTCTTCCAACCTGCCTGTGCTCCCCCAAGGACCTTACTCTGCAGTGGTGTGTTCCTTTTGTGTTGAGGGAGAGAAGAGAGAAGGAACAGGTGCTGAGGGAGGCCGGCTGCCCCAGCAGGGGTGCAGAGGATGAGGTTTGCCTCAGTTGCTGCCCTCCGCCAGGTACAGCAGTTGCAGGCACCCTGTCAATGGCCTGTCTTCTGCAAGGACTGTGTTAGGGAGATAAGAGCCTTGTGCCTCTCGGGAGATGTCAGCTTGGCCATCCGTACCATATATCTAGTGGGAAATTGAAGCCAGATGGAGTTGTGTTCATCTCAAGTGACCTTCTGCATGAACTAGATGCTAGGCCGTGAATTGTAGGTTAAAGCTAAGTGGTTTCGAGGAGTATCCAGTCTTACTATAAAAAACCTCTAAAATTTAAAACCATTTGTTCTTATTGTTCATATGCTGAAGACTCACTCTGCTCGAAGCTTACACATTTTGCACTCTGGCTAATTTGGTTTAGGTTCCAGCAGGCTACCTTCTCATGTTTGCTCAGTGGGAGTTCTTCCTTATCAAATGTCTGTTTCACACAAGTATTAATCATCTGTGTTTATACTATTATGTATTTGTTGTAAATAATCAATAATTGTTGTGTATATAAATCTTCAAAGTGTATATGAAATGATGCTCTCATACACTCTCTACCTCTGGCAGTCCAGGAGCTCTGAGCCAGAGGTTGTATCTAGACCACTGCTTGTAATACGTGCAGATGGATGGACACATTTGCCATTAATTTATGTAATCTTGTTTTAAAAGCCATTTGTACTTTTGGCCTCTGCAACATCCTGTAACAGCGAGTCCTGCAGTTTGATTAGATGGAAAAGGAACTTCCTTTTGTTTAAAACCCTCTGATGATGATTTCAGTGTCTCCTAGACTGTATTGTGAAAACTCACTTCCCAGTAGTTTTACTTGTCATATTCTTAAAAAAAGTCTGGCATTTGCTTGCATTTTTTCAGCTGACACACTTTCCCTCCTAAACTGAAGAATTGTAGTCTTTTTAGTGTTTATCTAATGGGTACTGTTCCATGATTCTAGTTATTCCTGCTGCACTTCTGTGCAGCTCTCCTGGTTCTGCTAATCTAGGTAAGGCAAGCAGAAGCACAGTGTTTAATGTACAAATATATCCTGATTTTGTATGCTGGCAGGCTGATGTATTGCCTTTGTTGCCTTTCCTTGTTTAGTCATTTGTGACACTTAGTTGCCTCCTCTTCTGTGCTGAGATGAAGTCCTTGGGAGAACAGCCTGTATTTAGTAAGTTTTTTTTTCTAAAGTGGTGTTAATCCAGTTTAGAAGACATCACTGTATAAAGAAGCTTTTTTTTTCCCCAAGGGGTATTTCTTTGCACTTACTCTTTCCTGAATTTCACCTCCCATTTTGTTGTTTAGGCAGTTGGTATCGTTTTACACCCTTCTGTGTGCCTTTCTGCAGGCAGGGCTAGGAGGGACTGCAGCATATTTAGGTATTGCAGGTAAACATGATCACTCTGCTCCTTCACCCCCTTTTCCCAGGTCACAAAGGAATAGTACAGGTCCTTTGGGAATCCTGCTGGTAACACCTCATTTTTCACTAAAAGGCCATTAGTTTCCTGTAGTGAAATTACAGCTGGAATTTACTATTTTATTGGTTTTCCTTTGCGTGTTCCATTATTTTGAAATGCCTTGGAAGTACGATCCATGGTTAAAATGCTTTATATTTAAAAATGTCTAATGTTTGCAGTAAAATTAATGGATTGGGTAAATTTGCATTAAATCTCCACTATAGCTTGGACAAAATGACATGTAATGACTCTTGAAGGCCTCCTAACACCTGGCACAGACTCAAGAACAACACAGGAGTTCCTATACTGGAGTTCTGACTTTGTCATTTTCCTTAGTGAAAATAGAAAATGGGAGTTGTCTCTCTCATGAGCCAAGGCTATGCCAAAATTATATTGTAAGAGGTAATAAGATAAACATACATTATTTTTACCTGTTTAGTCCTATAGCTTTATAAAGGACCTTGTAAACATGGAAAATAATATTTCACTGCAGGACATGAAATGTAGATGAAGATACTATCAACTAGCTTTATGTTCAGTTTAGTCGTCTCATACAGCAACTTGAATTTTGCTGATTTCCAGTTTTTACTGTGTCTTTTACTCTTTCTACACTCATATCCTGCTAATTTGAAGGAACACACCCACTGAAAGACAAAGCTAGTAATAAATGATGCTTCCTCACCATTGAGACTTCAAGTTCTGCAATTCCGCTTAGAATAGCTCCATATTAAAACCCTAGAGAAAACTTGCCTTTCAAGAGCAAAAATTCCAATGCACCCTCACCCCCCTTCCTCCTGCCCCCACCCCCCCACTTCCCTCCCTTTGGGAACAGCTTTCTGGAGGGAGTGATGGAATTCTTCAGGGTCTCAGTGGGGAACAGAATTTGCCAGTGATAGGAAGATGGAGTCCCTTTGAGATTTTTTTTTGCTTTGAAAAATCTGTTACACTCTTTTTCATCATCTAGGCTTCATTTTTAAGAAAGGGTTATCTTGGTTTGGGAACCCTTAATTAAGGGTTGTCTTTACAGAGGAAGTAAATTCTTGGAGTAACTCTCAGTTGTCTTTGAGGTAGCTGTATAGCATTGCTTGTATTGATCCTGGGAGTAAAATATGTTGGTCTTTTTACTGATTTATGTGTGTGCCAAGTCAGGGGATAAGTTGATATATAGGCTTGAGGGCAGAGCTGCCATTCAGAGAGGTAGAGGTAGCTTTTTGCAAGGCCACTCCATGTGAACATTTTACCTGTCGTACAGATGATGTGAGCAGCCTCCTGCACGCAGTGGATGGATATGAGCACAGTGCTGTGCTGTGCATGGAGCGGCAGCTTTTATCTTATCTTTGGTTGCAAATCTGTGTGCTGAGTGTAACCTCCAGTGTCCAAGATGTTTTGTGGTGTGTTCATTAAGGGGCCGGAAGACACCCAAAAGCAATTACAGCTGAGGCCTGCTGAGGTATCTCACTCGTTAGTGCTTGCAGCTTGATTTCATGGGGTTAGTAGCAGGGCAGTCACAATTAAAACCCATGCTGTGGGACTTGCTCCCTTTGTTACTGCAGCACATGGTTGGCAAGTGCATCCACTGTCCACAGGTCCTTGCCCACTCCTTCCCTTCCTCCCCATTCTTACCTACAGCCTTTCTCTGGCTTCAAAATCAGCTTTCCCCTTCTTGGTTGCCCACCTCTGAACAGATGTGACTTAGAGAGGATACAAAAAGAGTTTTGGGATCTGTAGTGTCCTTAGTATAAAGATACATCTACTACACATAGTAGAAATTAGTAAATTGGTTGGCTGCCCACAGATAATTTTTTGAAGTGCAGTCTCCTGTTTAGAAACTGCTCTCCAGTGTTAGTGTGCAATACTAGATACATGTTTTAGGAGATCTCTTGTTTATTTTCAGTATGGTCTCTGCCTGAAAGACTATTTCTGCCAATCTTGAAATCTGAAGTGATTGCTTGCTGACTTGAGGGGGAAGTTGACTATAGAGAAATCTGGAATCTAGGATTTTTAGAATTGGCTGCTGTTCCGTTTGTTCCTTAGTTCTCATGATAACTCTGCATTATTTTCCCCCTTTCAATAATGCAGACTTTTGTCAGTGTTGCCATTCTTTCTGGTGTCTGCTTTCTTCACCTTCCTTTCATTTCACTGTACATTGTCTGTCCATCAGTAATTTCCACTGCTGTTGCTTGAGTTGATGACGAGTTCATACCTTGGGTATGAGTTGTTTCAGGGTATTTGTAGACTGGGGCAAACACTTTGTCATCCATGATGCTGCTGCCTCTTTTTTTTTTTTCTTTAATTGGCACAGCATTAAGCTGGGAACAGGCTTTACTTGAGATCTGCAGATCTTGCATGTAGGTTGCATAAGGATGTGCTGTGGAACAGTCCTCTTGGTCTGACATGGCACCTCTGATCTGGGCTACTATTGCTAATCCCTGCAGTCTCTCCCCAGTGAGTACTATAGATTGCAAAGCCCTAGCTCTCCTGTGGTTTACCGGGAAGGTTTCTGCTGATCGGATTTTTTAGGGACATGCAGATAAAACTTTCTGCAGAAACATGAAAAAAGGAGGTGTGCGTATCCTGTCTTGAAATCCATTATTTCTAGGTGGGGTATGGAATAGTGTGCTCCTCTTCTTACTAAATACAGTGCTTTTAAGAACATTTAAGAGTATGTAAGTGCTGGCTGCATGCTAACACAGCTGGTGTTGAGATTTTTGACTTTCTGTGTGGGCATTTGAGGGGAGAGGTCCTGGTTCTGTGCTCTTCTGAATGCCTTCGAAGAGGGGGGGAAAAAGTCTCTGTGATAATTTGTTTAAGAGAAGGTTTTGTGTTCCTGTCAGGTGTTGTACACCATGGCTTTTCTGCTTGCATCATCACTGTGTGTGGAGTTTGGATTCCATCATCTTCTGATTTTTAGAGTGGGAAATTTGGAGTTTGAGGTTAGCATGTGACTTCTAACCACAATACTTGTTGAGTTATAGACAATCATAACCATGTCAATTGACAGGAGCCTTGTCACTCAGCAGGCTTTTTAGTTGTTCACAGGAAAGGACTGATCTGTGGAGAAGCTTACTTGCCTTTTAGGAACGGTGAATATTTTGATAGATATATATATAAAATACTGTTTTTGTTACTGAAATAGTGGTAAAGATGAAAAGAGGTCACTTTTTTGATTGGATTGATTTTCTTCATAGCAGTTTCCTAATGCCAAGTATAAACAGACTTGGAACAAACCAGATGGTTCCATTTTAACCAATTTATAGTTGGTAATGCAGCATGTTCTATTTTTCTCAAGGCGTGAGAGTGATGTGTTTTTCCATCACGCTGGTCTCCTAGGCCAGTGGTTGTGATTGACTGGGAAAAAGCCTGTTGAAGCAGCACCAAGGAGCTCTGCAGGAGGTCCTAACCTAGAAATTATCTTGTTGCTGCCATGAACACAAACTTGCTGTATGATCAGCTAAACTGTCATTTCAGAAGACAGTGGGGCTTTTGTATCAGCCAGACGAGCATAAGCAGTTTCTTCAGGTGTTTTTTCCTCCCTGGAGTCAGTGTTGGGTACGTTCAGATCTTTCTCGTGCTCAGAAGGCCACATGCTCCTAGAGCAAATACATTGCATTCCTGAGCCACCCTCCTCCTGGAGTTCCAGAATGCCTCCTTAACCTGAAATGACATGGCTGGCTCTGCTGAGACGTACAGAGAAGGGGTGGGTTTGGGAATCACTTTTCTGGCTTGGCATGCCAACGTCAGCAGTCCTGCTCCTGGTGTTTATGATCAGCCTGTAGTGCTGCATGGCCTCAGCTGTTCCTCAAGGCTTTGCCCAAGGACTGGTGGGAACTGAGACAGCTGGAATACTAGTAGATTTGTATAATGCCTGTATGCGTTCGAACTGGATACACTGGGTGATCTGGTTAAAACAACAAAACCCCTAAGTGTTGTTTATGCCAGCTGGGAAAGAGGCCCTATTACAAGACAGTTTTTCTTTACAATCCCACCACAGTCTCCATCCAAGCCTATGTGTGAAAGCCCATAAAAAGTAGCATGGGCAGAGTCAGCATTTCTTGCATTTAAATTGTAGGTGGCTTGAAAGCATATTACAGGCTGTTCATTGCTATTTGGCTTTAAACCTTAGTCAGACTTCTGTGCAGTGCTAATATAAATTAAATCAATGCCTATAAATAAATGTCTATTAGCATTTCAGTGTATAGTTATTTCTTTTTCTGTAATATACAAATAACTTCAAAGAATTGTCTGGACTCTAATAGTAGGAGTGAATGCTACAGTGTGTGGTGTGAAGTTTGGAGTTCTGTGGGCATGCTGAATCACATATGTCCCCTTGAAAATGGCCTTAAAAACTGTTTTAAAACCATTCTCATCAGCATACTGTTTATGACAGTAAATCTTGCTGTGGTTAAAATATAGAGTTGGTACCCGAGGCCTAGACTTGGACACTTTACTGCATCTACATGGGCATTTACTAAACTTAAGGAACTTGCAGTACACAAGTACTTCCAAGTATCTGGCTAACCATAGTACTAAACACACAATCCTGTTCCCATGCAGTTGTGCAACATTCAAATTTATATAAAGATACTTTTCCTGCAAGCTAAATTTCACTTATGTGGCTATTTTGTTCCCTAAAACAGAAACAAAATCGCAGTTTTAAGTAGGAAATGAATTTCCCTCCTAGTAGTTAGCAAAATGATCGTGTGTGGTTTGTTTTCTATAGGAAAGAAATTGCAGGCTTCTCAGTATGTATAGTTTTGAGGAGAGAATGGCAGAGATGATGAGTGATATTCTTTAAATGGCAAATTTCTCAGCCATTTATTTTCACAGATAATACAGAAAAGTTTTGTTTAAATAGAAAAACAAAAAACAACCACCTCTTGCCCACCCTTAATCCTTAGTGTTTCTTCCTTCCCAGCCTCTCCTGGTGCTAAGTCGCCAGCTTTGACATGTGGGCTAATGTGCATGCTTTATTCTTAAGGTACTGTATCGCAGCATCATTAAGGTTGAAAAAGACCCCTTAAGGTTGAGTCCACTTGTTGTTGAAAGTTTACACAGTAGATCTCACACAACTGAATAAATTCACTGATAATACGTAATAATCTAAAAATAGATAACCATGCTTTTTTATGTGTTGGTGCATCAGTGTGCCTGCTGACATCATGTGGTTGGCTCTGGAAATCTGATGTGCACGAAGTGCTGTCAGAATATATTTTAAGTGATGTAGCTGAATGAGACTTAACTTCATACTATTTTAGTGCACTGTTGTAATTTGCTTTACTGTTGTGTTATTTTTAGTGTTTAAAGATGTTGCTGCTCTGTGCCCTTTTTGAGTGTGCAGTGATGAAATTGGAAGTTGAATAGTCTCATGCGAGAGCAGAAGACTCTGCCCCATCTTGGGGAAAAATGTTTCAAAGTACTTATTTTCTAAATGGTATTATTCATTTCAAAGCAATTACGGTGTTAAATTAAAAGCAGACTGTTAAAATTTGTGTTGACTGACTGACTTCTCTTTCAAATTTTTGTATAGCGCCAAAACAGTGAGTCATGAGTCTGCTTCTCTTGAAGGGAACGGGGAGTTAGCCATGGAGGCCTGCCAATTCTACAAACATATTTAACAGTATTCAACAGTTATTTGAATCTGAAATGTATTGGTCAACTTATTTAATCATACTGTACACAGATTTAGGCTGGCACAGATCAAAGTATGCTTTAGACCCTTCCAAGCTGCAAAGTCAAGTGTTGTGTTTGCTCCTAGGCTTTTAAGAGAGATCTTTCTGCCCCCAGTGACACTGCTTTTCATCTCATTTCTTTGGGAAGCCTCAGTTAAGTATATCTGGGGGATTTTTTTGCTTGTTTGTTCTGTGTTGTTGACCTTTTTTTTTAAAGTTTGCAATAGACTTTGATATCAGAACTATCAGAATGTGTTATGTTGAACCTTACTGGAGAGAGCTATTACTGTTTTGAAGCACTGATGTGTCTTGGATGTGCTTGTATAATATTTTTTTTTTAGGAAATTCAGGTGGTTTAGTCTTGAAGACATTGTATTCAGAGATATTTTAGATAAACATCGCTCTTTTTTTATTACCCTATTTAAGCCAATGCACAGCTCTCTGTGTATGTTTTTAGATTTGAACTCAGTTTTATTTTTCTGATGAGCAGTTACATTAAGTTAATGGAAACTAGGCCTTCATAAGATTGAAGGACTGCAGGTGTATTTGCAGTGCCTTCACTGACTCAATTTTAAAACAGCACCTTTTGGTTAAGCTGGCACAATTTTGAGAATAGGCACGTCCCACCTAACCTGGCTAGCAGCCTGGAAAGTGCCACTGTGTTAACTGTTACAGAAGATACAATCTTTCTTTTTCCTTGCCATTTGTAAGCTGACTCAGCCCTCTGTTGGCCTTTGGAGATTTGAGACTTGCAGCTTTACGAGCTCAGATACAGGAGAGCAGAAAAGCTCATTAATGTTTAAGCACTTTTATCTCAGTTTAGTAGCAGTGAGAGCTGCAGAACTTCAGATGGAAAGTGTGTTTTATATCTTCCTGTTATGTCTGTCTGTAGCACTGGTTTCAGTTGCTCACGGGTTCACCTTCGGAGATGTGTTCTCCAAGTCTCAGTCAAAGCATCCATGCAGGGAACGTGCCTTCTTCTGTCCCCCTGTTGAGAATCAGTACCGTCTTCCCCTGGTTAATGCCTTTTGCTTGATAGTTTCATAAGAGGTCCTCTATCCTATTTTTTATTTTGTTAGATGTATTCATCAAAGTGTAAGCACATCCCACGTGCGCAGTCATTTCCTGAATATCTGACTTAAACAACTGCAGTTCTGTTTTCTCCTGTGCCATATGTAAGAACTGATGAATCATCTGGACTTGTATGCACATTTCTTCAGCAATTCAAGAGCTGAAGAGTATTTCTTGGAGCCTATGGGCATGCGTGGATTAAAGGAATGGTACTTGGAAATGAACTTCGTGTGGTCCTGCATTGAGCACAATTAGTATTGAATGGTAAAGTGAGAGTACCAAACTTGATGTTGCTACAGTAAAAAATACCTGAGCTGGATTTTGCTGAGTGGCACCATGTTTGCATTCAAGCTGTTTGGATCCAAACTTGATGTGGCTCTTCTGGCCCTAGAAAGCTCAGCTGAATGTGGCCACTGAACCAGCATGAAAATTGCTGCCTTCTGGCTTGTGTTAGTTTATTAGAATGTTTGAAGTGAATGTTGGGAGCAGGTAAATGTCATGTAAAAATGAAGACAGGAGTAAAGCCATGACTTGAAGAGGAGTTGAACTGCGGGGTTGGCAAAGCTTTTTCTGAAATTTGGTTTGAGAAATCAGCATCTGATTGGCAAGTTAGAAATAAGAAATGGACAAAGGTATTAATATGTTGTGCCTAACTTTTGATGGTATGGCATGGTATGTTACGTTGCTTGATTTTGTATGCTTATGAAATGTGGCTCTATCCAAAGCAAGTAGAAATCTTGTATTGGCCATTGCATTGAAAAGCCTGGGAAGGAGGGGAGGTAGGTTGGGTTACTGAACTCCCTAGAAGGTCATGGAAGATGTAATCCATGTACATAGCTGTGTGCTGATTCTATTAATAGTGTAAGCAGCTATGTCAACTCTCAGTTTTTCCTCTCTTGCTTCCTATCTAAGTTCATTTTTCATCTCTGTTCTTAGTTCAGTTTGCCTTCAGTTTGCCAAGCTTTCCGACTTTGCTGCTAAAACTTTGCAAGATACAAGAGAGGGTGACCTGTGTTTGTCATCCTTGCCTTCAATTGTTTTTTTTTCCTGAAAGAGGAGCTTACTCTGTTCTTGCAAGAAGATGTCACAAATAGCTGGCGTATGCTGTAGTTAGGGTTTATTAGTTTGGGTGGTGGGGAATTGTTGGTTTGTGTTTTGGTATTTGGGGGTTTTTTTTCTGTCACTCTGCAGCTGGGTGTTTACCATATCTGCAGAGAAAAATGCAACAGAAAATAATGGTTCGTAACTCCTTTGCTAATGGACAAATTGAATGGCTGTACTGGTAATTTAATATTAGGAGAAAGGGCTCAAAGGTCAATGATTCAAAGCTGCTGCAACATGTCAGTTTTTTGTTTATTTTAGTTTCTAACTTAGAGATTCCTCTCTTTTGAGGATGTATAATGCCTTGATTAATTTTTAAGCTGCTAAGTAGCAGTTTACTTTCCCCTTGCATGTTCTCCAGTTAACGATGACTGCAAGGCATGAATTTTTAATGAGAAAACTTTGCAGGGCCTGATATTTCTCTCCGGCTTTTCTAGTTTCACAGTGTTGATGTGTGTGAAATCTTGTTTCTCTAGCCTTGGTTACTAAACCATGGAGGATAATAGCAAGAAATTTTACTCAGATGGAAGTTAGTATGGAAAAACTTACATTAGCTGTGTCTTAGATTTATTTTACCCTTTTAAGATTGCTCTGTTTTGGTTAAGGCTGACAGGAGTTTCTCCGTGTTGACATTTTCTTTCTGTTGCAAGTGTCTGTCTGTGCTTGTGAAGGATTTGCAAAAGAGTTATGAATCCAAACCAAGTTGTACCATGCTAGCATGTTTAAGTCAGTAATCTTGATCCTGCTCACACAAGATGATACTAAACCAGTTTTTTGTTCCTTTATTTTGACTGTTACTTTGTTCAACTTGTGAAAAATCATAGTCTGATGTGTGCTTAAAGTGAAATGTATTTCCTCAGGACTCTTGTGTGTCAGGGATGAATAAATTTTTGAAATAGAAACGCATCACAGACCAAACAGGGATGGGGCATTTTTAAATTTTATTTTATTTTTCTTTGGTTCTTTATTGCAGTGGTGTGTGAGGTTTTTTCTTTCTTTGAATAATCTGTCAGATGTCCTATGCCAAGGATTTCCAGTGAAGTCTTTGTAAGCATATCTGATGAATTTTGGTAGGAAGTCATCGGTCTTGCATTTAGACATCTTGTTTTGCTCACTGAGATTTGCAGTTCCTTCAGCAAACAGCAGAAGTGACATCTCCTTGACTGATGCAGCTTTAATCTGAGCTAAACCATAAAGTTTCAATATTAATTTTTTTTTATATTTATTTAATAAATTAATAGAGCACACATCCTCTCCATTATATGTTTGTGGTTTTGGGGGTTTTTCCCCCCTTATGGAATTTTGTGTTCTCATGTTACTGGTATTCTCCTCTCTTTCCTAAGAGTTTGCTTTAATGCTTCCTTTTTTTAAGGAACGTATGATACCTAAGCTTACAGGCATCTAGCAGCACGAGGAATGGAGAGGATAGAAGAAAAAGCTTCAGTTTGTTTACCTACAAGTCTTCCTTCTTTATAGATGGGAGAGACTGTCATACTTCTGTGTGAAAAGAGGCTGAGACTAGTCCCAAAAGAAATTATGTTTTCAGCTGCACTGTTGTGCTGTGCCTCCCAGAGCTGAGTCTGAGCTGATATATCTGTACATAGTGAAGAAAACTGTATGGGCTATGGTTTATTCCCTCTGATGTTACCTTTGTGCATTTTATTGTTAATTAGAGTAATGCCTGACACACTTAGGGTGCCAATTCTTAGCAAAAAATCTGTGGTTTCAATTAGTTCTTCTGTTAACAACTTAATGTTGCTTATTTGAGCCGATGGCCTTATTTTCCATAGTTAAAACATTTGCAAATAGAACATCTGTATGTGAATGAGTGATCAGCAGCAACTTTAGCGAGTGAGTACTTCAGATTTGATAGACACAAGTTGGGCAGATATCAGAGTGGAGAGGGCACTTTCATGCTTTCTTGATTACTCATGAATTCCTGGGGGTATCTTAGGACAGCGCTCATGTGCTAGACACGAGTGCTCAGCCTGAAACAGAATGCTCTTGGATTAAAGAAGGTTAATATTAAAAGTGTTAGCACGGGAATCCTGTGAGTGAATAAATCCAGTGTGTGACTTAAATACATTTTTTGCAGAAAGTAAGTTTACTGAATGTTTAAAAACTATAATGCCTGAGAAGCACGAAAGAGTGGACTGCTTTTCTGTTAAGAAAATGCAAGTAATACCTTGAGTTGAATTAACTGATTGCTTCTATGGGACAACTGATGAGACAAGGTAGCTCTTTGTTTTGGAAAGCTAGCAACTTTATTGTTCATAATGTTTCAAAATGTTAAGGAATCTTGGACTTTCAGATCTCAAATGCCTGGCTATACTGACCACCATTAACAGTGTTTGGGAAAAAAAAGCCACAGACACAAATTTTTCTCTGTTCTTGATATACATATCTTGGCTTGCTTATTTATACTGTAAAATGTTAAAACAGCAACAAAAGCTTGTAGCTTCATTATTTATGTGGATCACTTTTTTGCCCTTTCCATGTGGGTAATCTTGCACTACATGACAGTTTGGCATGAACTCACTTCATACTGTTGCACAAAGCAGTATATTTTCCATGTCTGATAAATTGTTACATTTTGTACCTTTCCTTATCATAGGTTAATTGGGGACATGGAATTGTCACACTAACTGGCAAAAGCAATGTATATTATGCTACAGCAGCTGAGTTGCAAATTTGTTTGCTTTCCAATTTGCTGCTAAAGGGCTGAGTCATTCTCACTGTTATAACAAATACATATTAGATAAGTTATCGCAGCAAACCTGTTTCTCATCACTTGGAGTTGATGATAGAAGAAGTTTCAGACTCCGAAGTCAAAAAGAAGAGGTCTTTTTAAACACTGAAAATATTTTAGACTCAAATGATTGTATGAAACGAATATGGCTGTTCTTTATGTGAAGTTAGTGACAACTGGTGTTTCCCCAGACTTTCCAAAAAGTGCTGCTGGTCTTTTTCTTTAGCAGTCTGATGTGAAATATTGGTTTGTTGCCTTGGAGTCTAAATCCTCATGATTAAAGTGAGAATTGACATTGCTCTAGCTGCTTGATCTCAAAGTTCTCATTCTGAGAGAGTTTTAGTAGCTGTTTTCATACAGGGAGCAACAGTTAGTGTCAGAATTTAATTTGCGTGATATATCTCAGCAAAGCCCCTTAAATTAAAACTTTCCTGTTATTAGGAATACTGTTACAGGATTGGACCTGGATCTGCTTTCAGCATTGTTCATGCTCCATGAGAGCTTGGTAGGATTTATGCAGAACATGGGACTTTTTTGTCAAGAGTGTTGGCTTTCACTGGAAACCAAGTATCTTCCTCTTCCAGCCCAGCTTTGATTTTGTTTTCTTCCTTTTTTTTCCTCCCTAAGAAAGGAAATTACAGAACCTTATTACATTATTTGGTGTCTTTAACTCACTGTTTTGATTTCTGTGGGTTTATCTTCCTGCAGCAAAACCGATAAGTCACGACTTCGCCAAATATTAGATCACATTCTTGATATGTGCAATTTTTTCATATCGTGAGGCCTGTAATGATAAATGCATTATGATTACAGTAAAGAGGTTGAGAAGCTGAAGTGCCTAATCAAAATTAGAAGTATATTTGAATTTTGTATTTTTAGTACCTTTCATGAAGTGTAGTCACTTCCAACTGATATGAATGAAGTAGGACTTAATTTTAGGATTCTTTATAGTCACGGTGTTACAACTTGGCAAATACTATGTTCTGATTTCTGCCCTGACAGAGCTACTAAAAACTGCTGTTTCCATTAGTAAAGCATATATGGAAATAAAGATTTTTAAATGGTTGCTGCTGCAGCAAAATCCATTGTGCTTACATGTGATATGCAAATATTTTTCTGATTGAACTGCAAGTGCTTTAAACTATTTCTCAGTTCTCACAAAGCACAGTTTACCCAGCTACCTCCACTGAATGTATTCCTCAATGCTTGCAAGTAATACAAACTCTGGAAAGCTTTATTTATAGCGTATTAAAAAAAAAAGGGGGGGGAGAAAGTTAAAATTAACAGTAAAAAGCAAAAAAAATTGTTTTACTGGGAAAAATTTTTTGTGTATTACATGAGAGATGAAAGAGTTTGCAATGCAGAGGTCTGACTTGGAATTCTAACTTAACCAGGCTAAATCTAGACAGGAATGTTTGTTTATAAAAGTTTTTCATTCAGCAGACAGTCACTGAGATTAGCAGTGTGTTGCTTTGTTGGTAGAAACTCACCAGTTTGTTTGGTTTTTGGTTGGTTAGTTTTTTTAATTCATGCTGCGATTCCTTGTAGGTAGGATATTGTCACTGCAGACATCTGAGTACTGTGGTGGTAGTGGGTGACTTGCCCTGGAAAACTTTGTTATGATCTCTTTCAAAAAACTGAAATAATTGTTATTTCCAGCAAAGGCATAAAGATACAGGGATGTGCTGTGCAACAAACCAGCCATGTGCTCTGATGGCTAATCAAGCTAATCAGGCCATCTGGGAGCAGGGGCCAGTTTGTTTCACACGCACATCCGCATGTCTGAAGACTCAGAAATCGCCTTCCAGGGGTCTTTCAAGTCAGCTGAGCAAAGTGCAGCATGGGAAGTTTAATACACTGCTGCACTGGGAGTCGTTTGATGTCAGAAGGTTATTGCAGATTACTGCTCCGTGTCTGTTTTCCATTTCTCACTTCTTGACTGAAAAGGATGTTTTTGTTGTACATGTAGGTTTGTTTCAACAAAGGTTCAAAGACCTCCTATGTACAGGACAAAACACAAACCCAAGAATGTGCTTGGAGTGATTGAGTAACATGGGCTACTAGTTTTGTCTAAAAGTCTCCTAAAAATAAAGTTTGACAACATTTTTTCAGAAGCAATTCTTTGCATTGGAAACACAGGAAAAAAAAAAAGAAAAAGATAGCTGTCTGAACTTGAGTCTGGAAGATTTCTTATCACAAGGAGAAGCTATTAAATTACGCACAGGACATTCTTCCTCTCTTCTGTGTCATTCAGGGGAGGGAAGTCTGAATGATTAGTCACAACATGAGAGTAGCCCCACCTTCCATGCCTTAATTAAGTGTTCCCCTCAGTGTCTTTCATGCGTTTGTTGTCGACATCTGTTTGTGTTCTAAACCAGTTTTTAACTAGAAAGAAAACACAGCTAAAAACATTCTTTGCACATTATTTCTGGTTTAATTTTTCTGTTGCTTATGTATTAATTACTTAAGAATTAATGTAGAGAAAATGTAGACTTTTCCCGCAGGCAGAGATAAAAGTAATTATTGTATTTGATTCTTTGACTCCAGGCCATGGTGGCTTGTTATCCAGGCAATGGAACAGGATATGTGCGCCATGTTGATAACCCAAATGGAGATGGAAGATGTGTTACGTGTATATATTATCTTAATAAGGACTGGGATGCCAAGGTATGCAAAAATTTCTTTCTAAAACGTTTTTCACATACACACAGATATATATAGTAAAAAAAAGATATATATAGAGATATATATATATACACACACATGTGTTACTGTAACCTTTGCTACAGGTTTTTGTTTATGTCCTTATTTCTGTGCCTTAGTTGAGTTTTTACATTATATTACCTGTGGGTACCCTTTGCCTCCCTAATTTTGTTGTTAGTGAGAGCAGATAGAGATGAAGCATTTATTTTCAAGGTTCTGAATGATGCCAGCAGGACCTTCTTGACAGTAAGATTGAAGGAAAGTGGTAAATGCCCCCCTATACACAAAGAGAAATTAAAGGCAATTTCATATATTCTTAATTTAATTTTTCCTTATATTCCTGTTAAATCTTGAGTTTTCTATTTGTGTAACTAGATTACTTGACTACGCTTATAAAAAGAAAGATGCTGTAGCTTGGGAACATTTTCAAGTAAGCCAAGTGTTAGAGTCATTGCTACATCAGTATAGTTCAAAACAGCACAAGTCTTGTATCATTGTAGATACAGGGTATAGAACAGATTTATACCACAGTTCTAGTAGTGTAAGGATTTACTACTAGTGGCTATGATAAAGTGAATTTTTAATAAGGGTTTTCCTAGTGATTCAAAGGGTCTAGGTAGATTTGAAGAACAGATGTAGCTAAGTGTGGCAGTATTGAGACCATGAAAGAGTAATGCAAAGACAGCTTTGCTAATTCTCTGATTTCTCTGCCATTAATGATGCAGAAGTTTATTCTCATAGTGTATGGGGAAAAAAAAAAGATAAAACTACTGATGCTTCATTGTACTTAGGGAGTAGCATGTGGAAGAACACATAGGAGCAGTCAGATTCTGTGCATTGCGTGCACCAGATGTGGATAACACAGACTGCAGATGAGAGTTGCTATTTTTCTTTTTTTTCCTCCGAACATACTTGCATAAAACCGGTAGATCAGAAAGCTGAGTCAAATGGATGCGCTTCAAGCTTTCTGTTTCTGATGTGCTCTTTGACACGTTGTAGGATTTAAATTGAATCCTACAATTAGAAAATACATTTTTTGGCCATGATAGCATCTTTGCATATAAGCGTACTGTTTGCATTGAACATCTTAAAATGCAGCTTTGGGGCATTTTTAGTTGATTTATGGTTTTTCTCTTGGAAAAAAAAGAGAATACATACCAGAGTGGAGAAGTCAAGCAAATTGCATTTTCACAATAATTGTGAAAAATTTACTAGCTGGATATTTAATTTATGAGCAAAGGCATTAATTTTCTAAAAAATCTATTTTAAATTACAAGTTAATATCCTACCAAGTATATTTCTTATTGAAAAAAGAAGCTCAGACTTTCTTTAGGAGAAGAAATGGATCTAAATTGTCACTTGTTTGCTGATTTAGATCACAGATGCCCCTGTCATTTATATCGATTTGCCTTGTTAGTCCTTGCACTGTTATGTCTGTTATAACGTAAAAGTCTGTGGTGGCCATCTGTAGTTAGATTTAACAACATCAACACCATCAGGAGGAAGAAGTTAATGTCACTTAAATATAATTAACCCCACCTACTTTTGCTTATTTCTAGACATACATAGGTAGGTACAACTGTTTTCAAAACCTGGAAGAGATCTGAGTTGACCATGAGTAGTACAGATTCAAGCTTTAGTTTGAAGTTTCCTACCCTTTCCTTATTTTAATTACACATAAACTTAAGCCTCAGTTAAATGAAATAATCTCTTTAATAGGAAGGGTGAAACTCAGATGTGAAATGTGTCTCCTGTCTATACTGGGGTGTTTTTAGCCACCTGTGTAATATCAGTCAGTCTTGTCCTTTTTTTTTTTGCTGATAGGTAATGCATCAAACCCCGCCCCCCATCTAAGCTCACAGCTTTTACTTAAACATGAATGCACGTTTAGTACGTGCAAGCATTCCAAAATCACTCAGTGAAAAATGTGTTAAATGTTTTGTTAAATTAAATGTATTGACAGAAAAGCCATAGGTTCATAATTTCTGTAGCACCTGATAAAAGCTTTTGTTTCAGTTTCAAGTGTCTGAAATATTTTCAAATGTGGCATTCAGTACTTTTAAATACAATGAGACATCATTCTCAAGCATTGCTTGAAAATATTTCATTTGTAGGTAAGTGGAGGCATCCTTCGGATATTTCCAGAAGGTAAAGCTCAATTTGCTGATATTGAACCCAAATTCGATAGACTTCTATTCTTCTGGTCTGATCGCCGCAACCCTCATGAAGTACAGCCAGCATTTGCTACAAGGTAGGAATGATGGACTCTCTACTGCATGATGCCTGTCTTAGCAAGAAATGAGAAATTAGTGACACTATGAATTATGACCTGAAAAAAAGGAGAGTTGTTTCTGCTAATGGATTATTAGCCTTCCCTGTGTTGCTGAGTCTGTAGTGATGCCTGATCTCTTATTTTGGAGAAAACCTCCCGAGTGGGTCGGTGGGAAGTTTCTGAGCGTGTGCTTGGCAGAACCTGGGTGGGAGCACACAGAGCCATAAGCAGACCCCAGCTTAGCCAAAGGGTGCTTCATTATTTCTCTGTAGTGCTTTAAACTCTTCTCCCTTTCCTTTGTCCTTAGCACCCTACTGTGTTACTGGAAGACTGACTGGGTACTTCAGTTTAATGTTCCCTCTTGTTGGGAGGGAGCTGTCAGAAAATAGTAATTTTCAAACTAAGCTGCCACATTCTAATTTGGGAATTGGGTGAGGGTTGTGGAACAGAAACAACCATTGATACACAGATATTTTTCTGGAGTATTAGAGGAGTTGCGCCCAGTCTGAAGCACAGGGGGAACTTGATCTCTCTTTTGTCCCTCAGTGCAAGGCAGTGGTTGATGTTAAAGGTACCCACATTCACTGCCCTCACATGATATTTCCAGATAGTGGTAATAGGTAAATCATTTGAGTCATTGATCCAGACTTCCTGTTGCCCATGTTCTGACATGTTTGGATGGCCAGAGCACTGAACATTGACTGGAGCTGTGAGATAAAACAACTACCTTTGCAAGAAGTAACTTGAAACTGCCTTCAGCACATCCTCTTGCAGCTTTTCCAGAAGCTGTACCGCTTTCCCCTCCCCCTTTCTGCTCCCAGAAGAGTCAGAGGGTGAAATGCCATTTACTAAATCTCCTTAAAGTCTTTTCTCAATAGGTGGCATTTTGTATTTAAATCCTCTACGGGCAGTGGAAAACCAGAGGAGCCACATAAGAAGGGGTAGTTAATTGTCCCTTGTGGCAAATGTCCAAAAAAGATGATCCTGGCAGTATGACTCAGTGATGAACTTGACCTAGTAAAAAGATAAGGTCACGGTGGTGATAGGAAATAAGGGCAAGGTGATGTGGGCAGAGCCTTTATTCTGGACAAGAACCAGAATAGCAACTCATTAGGAAAAAGAGTGTAAACTCAGAGCATCAGTGTCACCCTTTCAGTGACTTTTCAGACAATACCTACTAGGAGGGAAAAAACCAAACCAACTGCTTGCTTTATGAAAACTTTTCTTCTGTCAGACTATGGAAGTATCATCTAATTAAGGTTGTGTTTCATGTCAAGTGCTTCACTGATATTTTCCTTCATAATTCAGGAGTTCTTTTTTCTTCTGTTTCCTTAGGTACGCAATAACAGTGTGGTATTTTGATGCAGATGAAAGAGCACGAGCTAAAGTAAAATATCTAACAGGTAAGCTCTTCTTAATATCATAGGGTTTTTTTGTGTAAGAGTAGCTGAGTCTAGCCTTGTCTCCTTAGCCCACCTTCTGCACAAAAAGAGAGAGAAAGCGGTGTAACTCAAGGGTCAGGTTTTACAGGGAAGGTGACCCAGGGATTAAACTCCTGGGCAGTGATTCATGAAATCCAGATCAGTGCCTGTCCTGCTCACACTTCCTCTGAGACCTGAGGCTGCTCACTATTTTTACATGGGGGATACAGCTTCTCCCTACTCTTGTCTGCCTAATATATGTGGAGGATAAATACACCAGAGACTGTAAGGCACTGCAGAACTGAGAGCTCTGGAAATAGTTTTGATTGAATATAGGGATTCAACAAGTGAATACAACTTTACTTGACTAAAATTTTTATATTGGAAAAACAAAAGCCTAAAATTAAAATCTGTAATCAAAGAATGGACTTACTTCCTTCATTTCCAATTTCACCTATCTAGCATCTGTTTTCCTTCTCTGGCTTCTCCCCCAAGAGGAAGTTGATCTAATTTTCCTGTTCAAATTAGCATTATAAGGAGAAATGGCCTAGGACTTCTGTCATGCTTGTAATTGCAATCACAATTTTGTGTTTGTTACAATAGTTTAAAAATAAACCCAAATCAGGTGTCCTTCAAGTGCACACATGCATGGATATGGTTTTGTCAAGAGCTCTGAAACCAATGATGTCGAAAACGTGTGCCAGTCATTTCCAACTAAGACTTCCAGTCACTGCTGCTGGGTGTCTGGAGCTCCTAAGCAGCCCCAGAACTGTGCACAGTTCAGTCCCTCCTGGTGCTCTTGGTGACCGTGCATTTTGGGAGTTGGCAAGAGCAGTGCAGCTCCTGCCTCGAAGGGAGCCCCTCATATCTGGCTGGGCAGGCTGTCCCACTGCTTGGTGGCACGTGCCTGGCAAGGCACAGTGACTGCCCAGGCAGTCAGGATGCCAGGTAACGCCTTCCTGGTCTCCACAGGAAGCCTGGCTGTCTCTAAGCTGGCCTTCATGTCATAAGTGTGCAACTCTGCAGCTCCTGGAGTCAGCCTTGCTGGATCAGAGCTGTTTTGTTGCCTCTGCACGGCTTCAGCTCCTTCCTTTTCAGAGAGAGTGCAGAGAAATGGCTGGGGGGGCTCAAGCCTGAAAGGGAAGGTGCTCCCCCCTCTGCCCCCCTCCCTCACCAGGGTCCCCCTAAACTGCAGACACTTCAGGAAGGAAGGCTGGGTTGTTTAAATTTCGCAGAATCACAGAATCAGGTTGGAAAAGACCTCTGAGATCATCAAGTCCAACCTATGGCCGAGCACCACCCTGTCAACTAGAACATGGCACTGAGATGGTGCTGCCAGAGATGGTGGCTCCACCACCTCCCTTTGCAGCTCATTCCAATGTTTAATCACCCTTTCTGTGAAGAAATTCCTCCTCCTTCAGTATTGGTTTGCTCTGTAATTGGTTTGTATTACTATATTGTTGTGGTTTCAGTTTTCATTTGCAATTAAAATTGCGTTCTTTGCTCTGTATCTGCAGTAAGAATTGTGCAAGATGCAATTTATTTTCTGCTGACAATAATATATGAGATTATAGAATAAAATGTCATAAAATAGAAAACTATTCATCTTTTGTATAAGTGTCAGTCTAACTAAAGCCATGCAGAATATGTGTGTGTTTTTCTTGCTTATGGGATATTGTGTTTTGATAGTAAAACTTTTTTCTGGGAAGTGATGTAGCCTGTTAGACTGTACTTTGATAAATGCTAAAAAATACCGTTTTCCTTTTCATATTTCTGCAGGTGAAAAAGGTGTGAGGGTTGAACTTAATAAACCTTCTGACTCAGTTGGGAAAGACGTTTTATAAGCCTTTGATTTAGCAACTCCCCTTGCTATTCTCCCTGATAAATCTTGATGCTATCTATTAACTTTTGAATGTGAATAACAAGATAAAGGAAAATCAACAACAAACCAACACCTTAATATGGAAGCAAAGTGTTTCAATGTTGCATCAAAAAGAAGGTTCTTTGACTGCTGAAGCATTGTACTATGTGATTGTGACTCCAGGCCTGTGACTGCTTATGTGAAGAAGATAAGCAATCAGTAAGAAACACCATATGCATCTGGACATAAATAAGTGCCCTACATAGAATTTGTCCATCCTTATATTTTGCCAGACCTGTCATCCAGCTGAATCCATTTCATCTCTCCCTTTTTTTATATGGTAAAAGTTTGAATTTTGGGTAATTTTTGTATGACCAGGTACAGTTTATCAAAATTGAGTCTTAAAAAAAAAAGAAAAACTGAAAAAAAAAGGAAAAAAATTACAGTATTCTCCAATATAACATGGATCTATTTTTGTAAAACTGTTCATACTGTTCTCCTCTGCCATGAAAGACCTAATTTAATGTAAGGGTTGCCAGTAACTGATAATCACTTTAATTTTCTTTACACCTTTAAGTCAGAAAAGGAGCACTTTAATTACCAGCTAAAAATCTGATTGTTTTATATCATATCTCACACTAATCTTAACTTTTAAAGATTGCTGCTGTATTGTTTTGGTTTTTTTTTGACTATGTTCTCTTGAACCTTATTAACAGAAGCAAATCAGTATCTCGCTATTAGTAACATTCAGTTTGTGGTTTTATATGTTGAATCCACAGAGGGGAAGTTTCTGTCTCTTCATTTTTCTTTGGTTTCTTTTTTTTTATTATGGAGGGGGGGATGTTTGGTTGTTTTTTTATTTTTTAAGTGACTGGCACTAAGTGAACTTGACACTATCGGTTGCTGTCATTGGCTTTGGGGACCTGGTAAATACCATCAAGTTACAAGAATATACAAGGGCTTTCCTAGGCTATTAGAGGTACCCAGAACCTCCTTACTTACTTGACAGAAATTTTTGAGCTTTCTCCCTTTTCTAAAAAATACTTGCCACCCCCCTTTCCTTTGTATATAAGTTAATAGAATATCTAAAATTCACTTTTTTTAAATTTCCTTTTCAAATGTTGGTGTCCCATGCAGTCTGTAAGCTGACACCTTGATCTATTATATAGTATCAAGGAGGTGGGCAGCACACTGAAGCTGAAGTGCATCACTCTGTAGGCTCCTTGTGCAATAAGACATCTTTAAATTTTTACTGTTGCTGAAGGATTTCCCCAAAAAGGCATTGCCCTTTGAACAATACTGAGGTATATATTTAGTTAGAAAACATTTGCTTTCTTTTACATTGTTTTTATTTTATCAAGGAGATGGGACATCACAGAATAAAAGTGAGATGTGCAGAAACTTTGGTATTCTTATTTTTAAGAAATGGGTGTTTTGGAGACAGATTTTTTTTCTTCTTCTTCTTCTTTCCTTTTTTTTCCTGAGCTTTAAAAGCTTGAGAAAACAAAAACAAGCCTATCAAAGACAGCGTTCATATTTACAGGAGTTTGGGGGTTCTTCACGTTGCCCACTGCAGTTTTCTATCTGTCCCTTATTTCCTTACTTAGCCAAAACAATGTGAGTGTACAGAAATATTTCTGTATATATTACAACTTGTGACAATTTTAGCATCTGTATAGTTTGTATTCAATTAGAGACCTTTTCTATGGAAAGCTCAGTAATTTTTTATTAAAAACATTACTATTGTTCATGTAAAACATGAAAAAGCTAATTGTTTAGTAACAAACTGACAGACGGGGGGAAAAATTCAGTATTGGTATATCATTTAGGAGAACCAACAGAAATCCCAGTTTTGTTTTGATTTCACTTTTCCTTTTTTTAGTAAGTTCTTGCCCTGTACAGTTCTCTTCCTCTTTCCTTTTTTCTTCCTAGAAAAACAGACAGGATACCTTTACTGTAAGTGCCTCTGCCAACCTGGCCAAGGAGTGCAAATCTTCATTACTGTCTGGTCTGCAGTGCATTTAGGCTACCAATGAAACAAGCAAAAAAGTCACCTCTTCTACTTCATCTTCATTAGTACTACTTTAACAGAAGTTTGGTTTTGTTTTAGAAATGTAAGCATAAGCCTTTAAACTCATGTCAGTCCCTCTGTAATTCAAACTGCTGCAGTTAAACAGCGTATCAAATTCTAATCACACTGTAGGTTTGTGCTTGCCAGACAGGTTTAAAAAGTGCTTAATTTTTCACTCCATGTAAGTCATTACAACAGGGTCAACAAATCAGGTCAGCCATTTCTTCCATGTCCTTCAGAAACTGTTCATTTCATGTCGGTTGAATATTCAGTCTTGAGCATCACCAAGCAGGTCCTTGTTTTAAAACTATTTTTTAAACTGTCTTATGATCTGTATGTGTCTAGTCCTGGTTAAAAATAAAGCTTCATAATGCTATTTTTATTCATGATGTTAGCTGGCTGTGAAATATGAGACCTTTATCTATAGCAGGCAAAGAAATTCAGGATTCATTTACAGGTTGCCTATAAAGTTGTGTAATTTCAAAAGCAGTGTTCATTATGAAAGAGCTCTCAAGTTGCTTGTAAAGCTAATCTAATTAAAAGAGATGATGTATAAAGGTTCTTGAAAACTATGTGGTTATTTGTAATCTTTGTAATTTCTTAAACTACTCTGTAGTAACTAACTTATAAATGCTCCCTGATACCGGGGGTATGTGGCATTTTGGTTGTTTTGTTGTGGGTGTTTGGTTGGGATTTTTGTTTATATTTGTTATTTTTTTGTTGTTGTGGTTTTTTGCTTTTTGGTTTTTTTAGTCAGAGCTGTTTCTGCTCTGGAGAAGGATCTGGGACTTTTTTTTCTTTAGACTGCCTACAGTTACCTGGGTGTGGTGACCATTTTCCTGATGGTTTCCTCCCTCAAAAACAGGACCATTTTTAGGCTTTCTTAAGAGGGATAATGATGTAGAGTCAGCTCTAGTTTTTTCACCACTTTTGACAGGTATGTGAGGTACAAAATGAAAGTCACATTCAAACAGGATTTGTAAGGTTTAATGGGATCTCCTCAGTTTTACATGGCTCTCAATGAATTATGTACCCTTAAGAGATGACAGAAGAATGGTAGAGTCTGCAGGTGCAAACCTGTATGAGATACCACACACAATATTCCTCTACTTCTGATGAGCCTTTTAATGACTGTATGGTAATCAAGGAAACATCTGGCTGGCTGTGCTTCTGACATCGTTCTAGCTTTTGTGAAGCCCCCAGCATGTGCTTGTCTGCCTTCTGCTAGTTCAGTAAGGGTCACCTGGATCTTCAGATGAGTCTCCAGCATAAGTACACCTTTCATGGCACTTGGGTGCCAGTTGTGCTCATTTCTGCTCTAAGGTGATGATTCTTGATGATTTTTTTAGGTTGAAACCCAAGTGTAGCAGCACTGAGATGATGGCTGATGCTTTGGAGCTTTTTCCATGTTCAGTGCTGTATAACTTCTTTCAAGTACTCTTGAAAGTACCTCTTCCCAATCCTTGTTTTACATTGAACAAGGAAGAAGCCTTTCTTGCAACCATCCTGTGTAAACCTGGTTTGGATTTTATTTTGGTTTTTTTAATTATCACATTTTTGAGCACAATATGCAGGGGCATTGTTTTGCATAGTAAAATCAAACACTGCACCAGGGGAAATGAAGTGTTTCTCTTGGGTGTTTCTCAGAAAAGACACTTGCAGATCTGAGAGCTGACCACTTCAAGGTCAGGAGTGGAAAGATCACATCTCCATCACACTGGTAAGTACGGCCAGACTGAAAAGTACCATTTTTGTGCATGCTGAATGCTTTGAAGAAGAGGGTAGAATGCCAAGTGACAATAGCAAGCTCCAAGTCTCAAAACTCCAGGAATCTAACATTTGTATCTTGCCTGCAGGCATGCAGATAGCTGCGTGCTCTTGCAAATACCCAGTGGGAATTTATGAGTACTGAGCAGCAAAGACTTTGAAGAAATTCACGGGTCGAAGCTGGATTTGGATCTCACCTGCTTTTTGGAGGGAATGGGGGTAGAAGTATGGATCTCTGGGTCTTCAGTTGTCAGCTTCTTTTTCTTTTTTCACATGTAAAACTTGAATGTAAGTAGTTACAGCACATGTACCAAAGTCTGTACAGGAGCTGTATTTGCTCTGGAACATCTGCTGCATCAGAGTTGCTTGATCCTGTCTGTTAGGGGTGGATAGCAGCTGACAGAAGCAGGTTTCAGGGTCCTCTTACCAGTCAAAACCAGTTCCAGAGAACGTGCTCTGTTGACTTTTACTACCACTTACTGAATTTCATCAAGCTTTTCCCAATGGCTTTGAAGTTGAGAACAGAACATTTATCCCTTTCCTGAAATACAAAAAAAAAACCCACTCCAAACTCATAGCTCCCAAATGAGTTGGCACTAAAAGTGGAAGGGACAGATGAGATGTAAATTGCCCACCTGTTGGGGATACACTCAAGTCCTTAGCAGGACAGGGAGGAAGTAATGAGTTGCATAGAAATGGTAAAGTAGGATGGGAAGAGACTGGCACATGTGACCAAGATAAAACTTGTTGGGTGGGTATGAGAAATATGGGACTTGCCAATTAAAAATATGCTATAGGTGTGTGCTTTGGGAGGAACATGAAGTGTGGGGGAAAAAGAATGCACAATGTGTTTGTGTCAGAAAAGACAGTTGTTGATGCATCCCATCCACCCTTTTCTTCATGGATGTGTGTTGCAAACAAACATTTTTATCTCTGAAGATGAGATGTTCAAGTTATGAACTAAGAGTTGGTTTCCTTGTCTGTATTCCAATAGTAAGTTGTTGGACTTTCCCCTTATTAAATATGCATCTTGGGATTAAACTTCCATTGGGAAGAGTTTAGGGGGTCTTCTGGAGAATTTACTGTAACTACCGTTGTATATAATGTGGCAATAAATGCTAGAAGAGGTGACTGGCTCATTTAGCCTCTAAGCCCAGTACCATCCTTTTCACATGGCTAAAAGTTTGCAGGGCAAGCCTCACAATGGAGTGGGAGGGATGTAAAACACAGAGATGGGCTAGCAACTTGCCAGGATCACACACAGGCACACTGTGATACAAGGCACACTGCTTCAGGGCAGTGTCTGAACTGAAAACCATTGTTTCTTTAAAATACTGTTGGAGATGGGAAGTAAAATTTCACCTCTGAATATTCTGAATATCCAGTGCTCCTTGTGGGCCTGTCTGTCTGTGTCAGTGTGGTTTGCCAGGGTGGAACCAGTTCCTCTCCTGGGTTTGTTTCAAGGGCTGATGTGGGTCTATTTTATTTTTGGTTTTAAATAAAAGATGAAGCCAGCATAACTAAAATGTAGGAATTTGATTCCTACTCACAAATGAAAAGCCTAGTGCTTGAATATTATATTGGGTTGTGAGCTGGTATTTTACTACCTGAAGAAAGCAAGGGTCAACCAAAAAGCTGAGAAAAAAAACCTATCAAAATTGTCTGAAGGCAAGCCACTTTGGTTGTAAATGTGTCTTGCTTACGTTACTGCATGTAAGCAAGCTTTATAAATCTATTAAAAAAGATTGCATTATAGCAGAAGAGATGGTGGCAGCTCTAAGAAACAGAAGGAAACTAGAATTTTGGAGCTGGATTAATTGCTGTTGGAATCCTGAGAATTTTTTTCATGGAGTAAGATAGGAGTGAATGTGTCAAAAAACCCCAACCAACCACTATGGAAACAAACGAAATGCCACCACCCCTAGATCTGAAAAGTACAATCTTGGTGAGTGCTGTACCATGAGTTACCAGAGCCGAAAGACACTTCAGAATTGTTTTTATAAGAGCACTTGGGAACATCTTTGGACATCAAGGAGAATATTCCTTCAGGGAAAATGTGATTGTGGACACCACTAATGTTTGCCAAAGGGCCATGGGTAATAACAATCTGTTTTCTGAGATTAGAGTCCAGTTGATGGTGTTCCCGATAGCAAAGAGCAAAGTTTGAGCTGTCACATTAGGCATATTTATTTTCCCTTCACTTCCCCTTCCCCAGCCATGATATAACAGTGAGTAATGTGGTGCTGGGCACGTGTTCTACAGAGTCATGTTTTGATGAACAAGCAGAAACAGTAGAAAGTTAACTCTCTTCAATCCTAAATATTTCTTTTTTCTAGAAGAGCTCCTGAAGGAGTGTAGGTAGCAATTTCTAAACTTCTTTGACTTTTATTTTTTCCCACCTGCATTATAAGAACATTTTAGATGTTTGTGGGTTTGGTTTTTTTAAAAAAAACCCCTTTATTTAAAATAGGACATTAAGAAATTACTGTATCTAGCTGAGAGTTTCTGCAACTTTGCAACATTATGCAATGAGATGAGGAGGGAGGGCACGTACTTTACGATAAACCCAAGGCTTATACAAATCCAAGAGGGCAGGCGGGGAGCAGGGGGCCACCTGTGGTCAGGCTGTGACTGGGACACCAGGAGCGGGATGCAGAAATGGTTCGGGCTCCTGCTCATAACCCACAAAAGGATGCCTTTGGAGTCACTCCTGAGCCTTGAGCTAGAAGAAGGAGCTACTCTCTCATCTTCCAAGTCTTTCTTGCAGCAAAGTTAAACAATCACCCACAGAATCTAGTTAGTTGTAAATTTACTTCTCATCCCCAGNTACTCCTTTAACGTGTTTGTGGTCCAGTCAGGGTTGCTGCTGGTCCATGTTCCGCCTGGAGTGCAGTGTAGGTGAAATACGAGCCTGCCAATCCTGCACTCTGTTCTCTCTCCGCACAGGTTAGAGAGGAAGAAAGAAGAACTCCTTACGTGCAAGGAGTGCCACCTAACGGCCTGTTGAAGAATCCCAGAGCTCAGAGCTCCACACAGCCTGGGGTCTTGGCTTTTTTTTCCATATACAGAGTATATGAAATTGCTCCAACTACTTAGAAGAGATGTCCATCTGGCTTCTTCCTCAGAAACTTCTTGTTGATTCCCTCTTGTTGTTACCCTTCAGTAAAGTGTATCTTGCTTTACTTGAAGAGATGCTGTGTGCATCGAAAATGCAAGAGAATTGAGGGGCGCCAGAAGAACACATGAGGAAGAAAGCCCTCACAAGCCCTCTTACTGCACGCCCTCCTGCTGCACCAAGGGAAGTTTGGATAGCTACTTTGCACCTCAGGAATTATTATTCACTTCTTGTCCAGTAGTGACTAAGCCCTTTCTAGCCTTTAGTTTTGTACTAGATTATTACCTGGTGCCCTTCATTACACTGGTCCAGAGGCAGGTAGCACAACCTGTTCCAAATGAACCAGTATTTCTCTTGGAAAATGTTCCTAGAACGGGGGCTCAGGTAACAGGTTCCTGATTCCACACTCTGAGCAGCAGGGCCTGCCCTGCCTGAGGGGGCTGCTTCCACCTAGACGTAAATAGCCTCCTCATCAGCTTATGCACAGGCATTAGGGTTGAACGTGCTGTGAGAATACACTTCTCACATGTGACCCAGATATGCCAGGTGAAAACCAAGAGTGGTTGGACTACTGGAGATGCTAAAGGAGAGATAAATGCACATTATTGCTTTTAAAATATGTTATAAAGCAGACTATTTCTATTGCATTTCTTCTTGCAAGACACTAACACATTTTAGTAGTCCCGAGAAAAATTCTTCCCACTGCTTCATCAGAATTCAAGTATTATGAAAACTTCCTAGATGACATTTCCATAAAGTAAAAAATACTTGCTAGTATTTGACCTTCAAGATTTCTTGCCTAATAATCAGTTTCAAGGCAACTGAAGAGCAGTCTCTTATTATAATAATGAAAGAGCCAAGTAACCCCCACTTAGGCAGTTTTAACTTCTGGAACTCCTCTCTGAATCATTTGGAGCAATCCTAGTAGGTCACCACAAAATGAGATGGCTCTTTCCTTTAGTTTGCAGAACCTTCTGTTGACAAAATGCACGCACACGCTTGACCCTCTTGCATAGCGGCTTTGCCTCAGAAATCAAGTTTATTAACTCGTTTCTCAGATTTCCGTTCAGGCAACTTACGCTGCACTTCAGTGAAGCGTGTTTGTTCAAGGCTCACTGACGGCTTGTGTTGTTCCAGGCAGTATTTAAACTCACTCAAGGACAAAGACAACTGAGAGAGAAGATGAAATTTTTCACCTTTGACCCAAATTGAGCAGCATATTTTAAAAACATACTGGCAGTCATTGTTATCCTTGTGGGTAGGAGGACACTATATTCAAGCACAACATTTTACAGAAACAGCATTTGTAGTAACATACCCAAAATGAAGGTGGCCATGATCCATTAACAACAGCCTGCAATAAGTAGCAACTGCAAAGCCTTCCTCTCTGGATAAAAGAGATCCTGGCATTAGAATACTTCCTGTAAAAACCACATATGACAGAGGTGCTGTTTTTCCATAGCTAATCCACAATTGCTCAATTGTTTGGACAAAGATCTGTTTTAGGACATGTGTATATGAGGGACAGACTTGCCTAGAGCTTAAGTTCCCCCCTCCCTCAACAGGCTGCACTATTCGCTAAATTCCTCATTTGTTTTCTGTTTGTGTTCAAATGAATAATTTAGAAGTAAAAGAAGACATTAGGAAAAAATCCCCACATTTAACAATACCCACAAATCCTTCTCCTTTACTCCCATCTGTCACAGTGGGAAAGACAAATGAGGAAACTGCAGAGAACAGTTGTAATGGAAATATCTCTCAAAAGTGCTTCATGATGTGAGAGATCCTTTGTGGTGCAACTCTCATCCTCATCTTAAAAACATAAGATAATACAAATATTTCTTGGTAGTCCTGTCCTTGAAAATGTCAAGTATCACTGGAAACACTGATAGATGTTGCAGCTTTAAGAAGGAAGTATGGAAAATTAACACGGCAAAGCAAGTTCTACTATTAGTATTTGTAAAATTTTTCATAGAAGTGCAACAATAGTGAAACGTGTTTTAAAAACAGGATGGAGAAAGCAAAAGTTGATGCAATCTGTATTCACCAGCACCTGTTTTACAGGGAAATTTAAGAAGGAAAAGTGTTAATACAAAAAGGCTCTAATAAACAAGACTGTTATCAAATATACAGGTGAACCCACTGGTAAGTAACACAAAATGGCCAGGCTTAGTGGAAATTTAAACCTCAATTTATTTAAGGTATGCAAGAACAAAGTAATTTACATTACGCTTCTGTAGTGTCAATATTTTAAAGAACACGAAGCATTTAAAATGAGTTAGGAGAGCAGCAGTAACACAGTACACATGTACGAAACAGGCTGATACAGCCATTTAAAATTACAGTAACAAGATATAAAACAATTTTGTTTAAAAACTATTTGTATAAAACAATTTTTATGTTTAAGCAAACATATTTACAATCAGTTTTACTGATTGTAAGGAATCAAACTGCTTAATGCTTAACCCCTTAAATACCGTAGTGCAGCAAGAGAACATTTCAGGAAGCTCATATAGAAGACACGTGTGCCTGGCACTCAGAACTTCTCATGGCACAATGTACTCAACTGACTGGCCTGCTAACCACCAAGCTGGCTGGCTTCCAGAAGAAGTAAAATAAAGACTGCCAGGTAATGTCACTTTAATCCTCATTTGTCCTGTATAGCACTGGAAGTTTAACTGGGAAATCATGAAAGCTTTTATGACATGTCCAGGAACAGTCTTTAACCAGTATTCCTAGCAGCATTCCACTCAATTTTTACTTACTAGTGTGAGGATACGGAGGTCAGTTACATTTTAAATTCCATTTCAGAACAGGCACACAGGAGCGTAACCACAGCTAAGCAAACCCTGAGCAAATTGCCTTTCAAGCAATGTTTCCAGCCCTGGTTTATCCTTCTGAGACAGCTTTCTGCTGTTTTATGCAAGACAAGAATCAAGATGTTTGTTTATTTTGGATTCCAAAACTTCACTCTCGCAGACAGGACAACTGACTTTTCTATCCTGCCTCACAGGATTGCTAGGACTTGCAGAGGACTGTGTAAATTCAGCTCTGGTTTTCGTAGTTGCAGTGACATCAGTACCCCCGTTTTTGATGAAATACTTTTCAAAGGCAGTTTTGTCTTCCTTTTTTGGCCATCGCTGCAGTGTATTAACACTTTTTTTCTCAGATGCACCCTGAGCTGTTGGGGTCTGCTCCAAACAAATTTGTTTTGGTGACCAGTTAGAGGATGGCATAGCCCTCTTGTCAACTGGCGAGCCTTGGCTCGATGTTTTTTCAGTAACACGAGCCATCCTAGCAGGCAATCCACAGTCGTTCTCGTCATCTTCTGTATTAGCAGCAGAGGGTTTCGGAAACTCACGCTTTACCGCTAAGTTGATCTTCTCACTGGCACCATTGGTATGAAGGGAAAAGATGCCACTATGGGGTAATTTTTCCCGTTTTATCTTGTTTTTAGGGATTGGTATTGTCCTTACTGCTGAATGATGCAGAGAGCCATGTGCTTCACTGTTTCCAATGGAGCTGCTGGCATTTGTGGTTTTTTCTGAAAGTACACCGTCTCCTCCTCCAAGCCGATATCCTGTTCCACTAAAAGGCATCAGGTCTTGCATACCGTGTGTTTCTGTGTTGCCTGCAAAATCAGATAAAAAAATAAGTTAATAACCTTTTCATTAAAAAATCATGGGCATAGTATTTGAGGTGCTTCACACAAAAAAACCTGCTGCTTCAAAATAGTGCATCAAACTAAACTTTTTGTAGACAATTCAGTTGAGGAGCAGCCTAGAAGTGCACAAACAAACAGGCCCTGCTCTCTGGCTATGTAACAGTAACATCTAAACCAAGCTTACGTAGTGTTTGGTCCGTATTCGTTCAAGAAAACATTTGGACAAAAATCAATCTGGAGAAGAAAAACAAAAACCATAAAATACCTTTGTTAGTTGACTTGAAATGTGGAGGTTTTGCTGTCTGAGTTTTCTGCTTGGACTTCTCTGAGAATTTCTCTGGCTCCTTCACTTTTGTGAACGTGCCCCCACATGTCCTTTGATGTTCCTCCCACCAAAAGTCATGTGCAGAGGGTGCTCTGTTCATGGAGCGCTTCACATATCCAAAGTAAGGTGCTCTGTTTTGGCAGGGGCCATTGCATCGCCACCAGTGCTGGCGGTACACATTAACCTCATCATAAAAATTGTGATAGATCTAAGTTAAAAAAAAACAAAACAAAAAACAAGCAGTCATTCAGGAAGTTACAAATTTGGTATCACTAGCTCTATAATACTTTTCATAAAAATCTATATCCATTAAATTCCTTCTGCTACTGCTGTGATTTTTATATTAGCAGTTAAAAGAGCTGGACCTGAATAAAATTTGATCAACATTTAGCTACCATTAAAACAAAGCTTTAAAAAGAAAGATAGGATGTGTAGGAATACATCCTGGTGATCTTGTTTGAACTGCAATAAAATAACTTTGGAAATCTATCTACAATTTCACCTAGAAGACAAACTGTTTAGAATGCATTGCAAACAATACCAGTATTGTATTCTCTTTTCAGCTATTACCTTAACTGATCTTATTAGACACATTATTTTTAAATATTGACATAAATATCATTATCCTCTATTGACATAAATCTTGACTGCTCTTTACATGGAGCTCTTCAGTCCCTGCTACAATTAAGCTGTTTCTAGTTTACCACAAAAGCTTAAAGAAAAGTTCTGACAGAGAATATACCTGAAAATTATACAACTAACAACTCACCACATCTTGCTCAACCTCTTCCCACCACTGTCCCCAACAAAATAACTGCGGAACTGGCACGCACTTGGATGCAAACTTGTATTGGTACCAGCTGTGGAGTGGCTAACAAGAACATTACTCATACAACACCGGGGAACTAAAACACCAAATCAGGAAGAAAGCTCTTTTAAATCAGGTGAAGAGGATTATTCTTACTGTGACATTGGCTCCAGTCAAGAGATTAATGCGACGCATGTGCTTGCAGAACTCCGGCCCGTGAGACTCACGATCTTTGTAGTTATGAGTAACAAAGAGCAGGGCATGGATCATTTCATGCAACAGTGTCTGAAATGATGCAACCATTAGGTATTTACTGAAAAGCATTGCATTTTCAGTTTCAATATTAAGCTGCAGCTATTTTAGTCCTCTACATTGATTATGGTATTGATCTTATCTTTGATTATTCACATATTCAGTCGGGATCACAAAAACATAATACTTTGATCTATCAAACCAAATTACCACTATTCCCACACCACCAAAACATGCTGGAGAATATCACTTCAATAAGCAGCATTCCAGAAAGGAGAAACAATCCTCAAATTTAAGTCACATCTTTAAAGAGATCATCCCTTACACAACTCCAAAAAAGAGCCACTTTTGAGCAAGTTGAAACTCTACAGCACTTCTGTCCTTAGGCAAACCTGAATGTTCAGCCAGCTGAAAGCAGCAGCTCTGGCAGAGGCCCAAGAAGCAATACCCTATATCCTTATTTTCTGCTGTTGGCCCTTTCAAAACTACAGTCCATGTTTGGTTTGAATATTAAAGGATAATTTAGGAGTTAAAAACTTGGGGTGTTTTTTTTCTCTTTATAAAGTCAATAAAATAAACAAGTGACTTTAGACTCCTACTTGGAGTCTCCACACGGAAACATAAAACTAAAGATTACCATGATACTGCAACACAAGCCACACAAACATAACAGTAAACCACCACTGTTTTATGATCCATAAATTACTACACGTAAGAATCCCACTATGAAATCTAGAATGCTTGTATGGAGCAGAGGAAGGGGCAGGCACAATACACTTTATGTGCAGATTCATAAGCCATGTTCATATACCTCCACAAGATCCTTCCTTGGCCTTAACTTTAGAAGCGGCTCACTGAGACGAATGGAACACAACCCACTTCTTCCGTGATATGAACAGATACCAGCAGAGCTGAAAGGAAAAGCAGAAGGAAAATAGGAAAATCTATTTGTTTCTGTAGCACATGAAGAAAAAGGAGAATTTAAGTTAAAATACCATCCCCTGTAAACACATGCTAGGTCACTCAGAACACGGAAAAAAAATCACTTTGAGTAGTTACTTGAAAAACTCAGCATCGTTAAGCAAAGAAAAAAAAATCCACAAGTTTCTTAGAGTAGAAAAACCTGTTTTGAAGGCAGAAAGTTTCCTTTAGAATTCGTGATGGAGTGAAATACACTACATGGAGGCTGCTGATTCACAGCAGCAAACACGGACTTAATTGCTGATTGCTTCAATTTCACTCCCCACCCTCCCTCAACTTTTGACTCATACTGAACCTTCATATACCTTCCCTTCTGTGTGCTAATCCAGCAAACATCACTTTTTTTTGTCTGCGTGTTACTGAGTTAGTCCTCTACCAGTGCAATATCCAATTATTTCCAAATGTCTAAAGAATACTACAACAGCAGAGGATAAGAGGGAGCAGGACTCCAGCCGCCAGCAATTGCATCTGCTGCAGAACTGCAGACTGCACTTCAAAGATTCTTGGTTTTGTTTAACCTCAAATTTCTTCCATATTCCCCTTCCTAGTCTATTCTAGGTTTTTCTTACATACTATTATTGGCTCATATTTGCCTCTCTGCAGTGCGGTAGAAGTATCACAAAGACTGAGAACCAGAGCAGCAACACGAGTACGTGAGGTTTCCACACACACCGTCTAAGACCAAGTAATTTCTTCTATTTTAACATCCCTCCGGCTTGCCTGCACCCCGGGGAAAGCCACTGATGGCTGCCAGGGACGACAGATGCAAGGCAAAGGAGACAACGACAGCGACCAACTCACGTCCCGACCACCTCACGTACGGGCTCTGCCAGAGATGCGGGACATTCAAGTGCCCGGGAAGAGAAGCCACGGCAGCAGCACGGCGCTAGCGGGGCACAGCGAGGAGCAGCACAGAGTGAGAAGTGACAGCTCCTCCCCGCCTCCCGACACTCGCAGCCACATGCTAAGGCGGGCTGCGGCTCCATAGGTGCCGGCCCCTTCCCACCGCCCCGACACCGCGCACGCTGCCGGGGCCCGGCGGGCAGCCCCCTAAACACAGGGACCGGCCTCCCCGCCGTCTCCCCGCCCCTGGCGACTACCCCCGCACAACCCCCGGTCCCCGGGACAGGGCAGCCCCGGGAGCCGGGCCGGCGCTCCGCCCCATACCCCCCGGTGCCGCACCTCGTCATGCGGGGGCTCCAGGACACAGTGACCGCCTCCAGCTTCCCCCAGAAGAGCGTCTGGTTGAAGTGCACGAACAGGGCGTGCACGTCGGGGCTGGGGTCCAGCAGCTCCCACGCCTCGTCCACAACCGACAGCGGGCGGAGGGACGAGCGGTACGGCGAGAGATCAGGGCGCTTTGGTGCTGCTGCTGCTGCTGCTGCTGCTGCTGCTGCTGCCGCCGCCGCCTCTGCCGCTGCCTTGTCCTGCTCTTCCCACTCCTTCTGCAGCTTGAGCGCCAACAAGTAATCCTCGTCCTCCATCCCGAGCGCAGCTCCCGTCGGGCGGCAGTGCCGCANCGGCCATGGCGCTGTCGCTGGGCGAAGGCGGCGGCGGGAGCCGGCTGCGGCGGCAGCTGGAATCGGGCGGCTTCGCGGCGGGGGAGTACGTGAAGCAGCTGTCGCAGCAGTCGGACGGGGACCGGGACCTGCAGGAGCACCGGCAGCGCATCCAGGCGCTGAGCGAGGAGACCGCGCAGAGCCTGAAGCGCAACGTTTACCAAAACTACCGGCAGTTCATCGAGACGGCGCGGGAGATCAGCTACCTGGAGAGCGAGATGTACCAGCTCAGCCACATCCTCACCGAGCAGAAGGGCATCATGGAGGCCGTCACTCAGGCCCTGCTTCTCCAGGCCGACCGCGACGACCCCGCGCTGGGCGCCCGACGCGCCGCCGCCGCCGACCCCTTCCTGCCTCTGTCGGCCAAGGATGCGGCGGCCAACGAGGAGGGGCGGCAGCGCACTCTCACCACCCTCCTGGAGAAGGTGGAGGGCTGCCGCGACCTCCTGCCCGAGAGCCCTGGCAAGTACCTGGTCTACAACGGCGACCTGGTGGAGTACGATGCCGACCACATGGCGCAGATCCAGCGGGTGCATGCCTTCCTCATGAACGACTGCCTGCTCGTGGCCACCGCCCTGCCCAACCGCCGCGGGGCCTACCGCTACGATGCCCTGTACCCCCTCGACGGGCTGGCCGTGGTCAACGTCAAGGACAACCCGCCCATGAAGGACATGTTCAAGCTGCTCATGTTCCCCGAGAGCCGCATCTTCCAGGCTGAGAACGCCAAGATCAAGAAGGAGTGGCTGGAGGTGCTGGAGGAGACCAAGCGCAACCGTGCCCTCAGCGAGAAGCGGCGCCTGGAGCAGGAGGCCCTGCCCCGGCCCGCCCCGACGCCCCCCGAATCCACCAACCCCTTCGACGAGGATGAGGACGAGGAGGAGGAGGATGAGCCCTCCGCTGAGGACGAGGTTGTTGACCTCTCGCTTGAGTGGATCCAGGAGCTGCCTGAGGACCTGGACGTCTGCATTGCTCAGCGGGACTTCGAGGGGGCGGTGGACCTCTTGGATAAACTCAACGAGTACCTAGCGGACAAGCCTGTGAGCCAGCCCGTGAAGGAGCTGCGGGCCAAGGTGGACGAGCGGGTCCGGCAGCTTACAGATGTCCTGGTGTTCGAGCTGTCCCCAGACCGCTCGCTGCGGGGAGGGCCGCGGGCCACCCGCCGAGCCGTGTCCCAGCTCATTCGCCTGGGCCAGTCCACCAAGGCGTGCGAGCTGTTCCTGAAGAACCGGGCAGCCGCGGTGCAGACGGCCATCCGGCAGCTGCGCATCGAGGGCGCCACGCTGCTCTACATCCACAAGCTCTGCCACGTCTTCTTCACCAGCCTCCTGGAGACCGCCAGGGAGTTTGAGACGGACTTCGCCGGCAACAACGGCTGCTACTCGGCCTTTGTTGTCTGGGCCCGCTCGTCCATGAGGATGTTTGTAGATGCCTTCAGTAAGCAAGTATTTGATAGCAAAGAGAGTTTGTCAACTGCGGCAGAGTGTGTCAAGGTAAGAGGGTCCGAAGAGGGGGTTGGTGGAACACAATAGCTGAAACAAAGGCTTCAAAGCTTTAAATTCTCTTTTCTAACCCTAGTTTAGTTGTTGACTCTTGTGTGGGTCTCCGGAGAGGTTTCCTGCGTTGAAAGGTTAATATTTATTCGAGGTTTGTTCGGTTTTTTTCAATTTAACAGAGGAAAGCCTTAAGATTATAATACATGTCAAGAAAAACCTTGCCTTTATCAGAAAGCAAAATGCGTTTATTCCTAATTTGCCTTTGACTAGTTGGAGATCCTAAAATTTACATAAGCCACATCTGAATTATAACTACTTCAAAACTTTCTCTTTGTTTCCCAAGGCTGTCCTGAACTACATTTTCTCCTTTTTTTTGCAAGACTAACTTTCTCAGGTTATGCTTGCTTTCAGCTGCTAATTGGGACAGAAAAAAAAAAGCTTATGCGTGAGTGGGTTATAATGTAATTGTCCAGAGTATTTTTGACAGCCAGGGTTTATCTTTCAGTTATTAATTTCTCATTAATGAAATTCATAAAGCATGAAAAGTAAGTGAAGTAAGAGTAACACTTCTCAGTTTTCTGACAGTGATAAGTTTGGTAAATGTGTAAGATGTAAAGGGGGCCTGCACACAAATAACATCCTTTGCTTTTCTTTGTTATCCCAGGTAGCTAAAGAGCACTGCAAGCAGCTGAGCGAGATTGGACTGGATCTCACCTTCATCATTCACGCCCTCCTGGTGAAGGATATCAAAGGTGCTTTACAGAGCTACAAGGATATCATCATTGAGGCCACCAAGCACCGCAACTCTGAGGAGATGTGGAGAAAGATGAATCTGATGACTCCAGAGGCGCTGGGGAAGCTCAAGGAGGAGATGAGGAGCTGTGGGGTGGGCAATTTTGACCAATACACGGGTGATGACTGCTGGGTCAACCTTAGCTACACTGTAGTAGCTTTCACCAAGCAGACTATGGCCTTCTTGGAGGAAGCATTAAAGCTTTACTTTCCAGAGCTGCATATGGTTCTTCTGGAGAGTCTCGTGGAAATCATCCTGGTGGCTGTCCAGCATGTTGATTACAGTTTACGGTGTGAACAGGACCCTGAGAAGAAAGCATTCATTAGGCAGAACGCCTCTTTCCTGTATGAAACTGTCCTTCCTGTTGTGGAAAAAAGATTTGAGGAAGGAGTTGGAAAGCCAGCCAAGCAGCTACAGGATCTGAGAAATGCCTCAAGATTGATGCGTGTAAATCCAGAAAGTACCACCTCTGTGGTGTGAAGTGAACCTAACTGTTCCTGGGAACAGGGTGGCAGCACTTACTGAAAATGTTGTACATTGAATAGATTAACTAAACGGGGTTTTGTTGAGTCCCTGAAAGATGCAGAACTCTTAACTGCTGCATTCCAGAAGCTGAAGACTTTGAATCAATGCCTGCAAGCATGCTATGCTTTACTCAGTGGGTGGGGTGTAGGGAAGTGAGAAGGTGGAGGTCACATGTCCTTGGACAGCATATCCCGTACAAAGGGCTTGTGTAGTGTTTGTGACTTGGGAAATAACAGTAACACAAGTTTTGGCCAATTGTTTGTGAAAGTCTTACATATATACAGCATATGGCAGGAAAAGATCAATTCTCATCATGTCACTGTAGCAATTCTTTTTTAAGGCAGTGTTCTGGTAGAGGGGGAAGTGCTGAAGCTTTCCCAGGGTGTGGTATTCAGTGAGGCACATCCACCATCCAGATGTGACTCAGCACTGCAGAGAAATGACATGGATTTGCACAATGTGATTTGTGTGGTAGCAATGCAGACTTTTCAGTTTCTTTAACCTTGAGATTATCTTCATTCATTTCAGAGGCAGATTGAAATTAAAAATGGTTTTTTAGTATAGGTTCTGGTGTTTGCATGAAGGGACTTCTGTTTAATAAGCTGGCCTGTCAGCCAAAATTATAGCTGTCTGAACCATTTGTTCCCTTCAAGAGAAGTGAGAATAAATTGCTTCCCTTTCTCTTTGTGTTCCTCTTCCATGTTTTCTCATGGATCTGATTGGGGTCCTGTCCAGTGCGATGTGTGCGCTGTTGCTTGAGGTGCTGTCACAAATGCATTATGGGCCATTGTCTGCTGGTAGGAACCATGGTGAAGAGGCATAAATGCTCTTGAGACGTGCAAGGCAGGGAGAGGGTCTGAAGGGACTGTTTCATTTGGAAGAAATGGAATGCTAGTTTTGCTGTACAGAAGCAGCACCTGGTGAAGAGACTGTGAGGCTTTTTGTAAGAGATGTGAACTTTGAAATATACATTGTCTCCTGCAAGAACTAGCATCATTTCCTGTAATACAGCAATAAGCAAGAAGAACTATCTTTTTTGCAGAAATCACAGGAATTTGGTTGGCAATTCTGATCTTGATGGGGAAGGTTTATACAAATGCTCTTATGTTTGGATTGAATGATGTTGGCTGTCTTGTGCAGTATATGTCTGTGAAAATAAAATAAGCCAGGTCTTGTGTCAAGGCCGGCTTTGGAAAGATGTCAGCATCAACTTCTAAGCTGTGCAAACTTCCTCCCTTTGATGCAAACTTTCTTAGTTGTGAGAAAATCATGTTGCAGCTAAGGAACCTTGTATTAGTCCCTCAAAAAGTGTCCTTAACTGGAATAATTAGGTATTCTATTCCTGTAGCGCTTTCAAAATAAAGCTTTTGCAGTTTGTATCATGGTAATGAATGCCTTGTGACTGCCTGAACAAACAAAAGGTATCACCAGTAAAACATTCTGCGTAACTGTTATGCTGAAACTTCTTAATTTCTCCCTATTTTCACAGTGCTAGTTCAATGCAGTTTTCACTTCAGTGGCTGGGTTTTGTTCTTTTGCTCTTTGGATGTCAGATTGCTCTTTTGAACTGTCAGATTTTGCAAAGCATCCTATTGTTTCTGCTCACTTGCTTTTCAGTGTTTGGGCCTTTTGCTAGCAAGTCACAAAAAAAAGTCATACAAAATACCCTTTTTGAAGGGTAACTTCATTCGTTGCTGCCAGCTTAAATTGATTGAAAACCAGTGAAATAGCTCTACTTTTATTTTAAGGGACAGGGACAGTGAGAGTTAGAACTTGTGTAACATGTTGTGTCCGAGAGAGAGGCCTATTTGTGTTATTTCGGTAGTGAACTATCAGAACTCAGTGAAGTATAGCAAAGTAATATAATCTCTTTCATCTGTTTAAATTGGGCAAAGGTAGCATCCTAATCTGAGAAGTACTTTCATGTGTATTATAAATGAGAGCTCTCTGTGGTGATGGGTATTTTGGAGGAGAGGGAGAAGAGGTGGCTTTTTTTTTCTGTGAACACAGGTATATTTCTTTTTTTTTTTAACAGTAGAAGAAAGCAGAATAAATACAGATGAGCCTTATCTTTGTGTGTGTGTGTAATCTTTGCAAGAGAAGGGTTAGATCTGAAGCTCTAGACTGATGATTGTGATGCTTGAGGATTTTATGCAAGAAGCAATGAATTGTAGTTTCCCAATCCCCAAGCATTAACATAGGGCTGAAAAGGAGGAGAGCCCTGTTCATGCTTCTGTTGCGAGCTGGCGTAGCATAGCTTACCCTCATCAGAGGATGAAATGTAGAATGTAATTCTGCCACATGCTCTGTTATGCCTCTGTCACTGAGCCCTTCATCAATCTGTTTATGGCACACTGAGCCTACTAATTTTGTCTCTGCTGTCATCCATGGAGCAGTGGGCTTGGGTTGATGTTGGTTTTAATGGATCAGGGAATCTGGCTTTTCATTTGGGTCATCAAACATCATGTTCATGTGCCTGTCACAATTCAAACAGGTGTGGATTTGTATAAACTGCTGTAAGTGGCATTGATATTTTGTAACTTGTGAATCTATTAAAGTCATAATAAAAGAAAAACAATAACATAAAATGGTGTGGAATTAAATTAAACCCTTTAATGTTAATTTAGTTAACAGAAAAATCAACGTCTGCTGAGTCATGGTTTAATAAATTTCAGTTTTGGAATGGCACTTTTCTTGTCCTGAACTGTATATTTGTGGGGATAGTGTTGTTCACGTTGCGATTTGCAGTAACTACTGAATAATACGGTAACAGTTCTCCTGATTTGAGAAAGAACTAATAATGGGTTTTTTGAGACAACTGCATATAAAATCTGGTTTTCTTTAGCTGCTGTGACAAAATGGTAACAAGTAAAATGATTTTTTTTTTTAATTCAGATAAATTTATGTATTAGAATTCAATGCAATACTTTTCTGAACAGTGAAGACCATGTATTAAAACTTTTGGACCTACAACACTAGTGGTGTATTTGTTTTGATCGTCAGAAAGAGGATGTTGGTTTGAAGTTGGACTTCCAGTGAAGTCAGAGAGCCTCAGGTCAGTCCCTTGTGAAGGAGAGGTGAGCAGCAGCCAGCTGATGAAGTGATGCCGCTTCAGGTACATTCTTAAAAAGTCACTTCAGTGAGGTGACGCTGGAAGAAAATGTTTCTGGGCACAGGGGAGAGCTGTACTCTCGTCTGATGGGACTTTGGGTGGGTGTGTGATGGATTATCAACAGCCAGGCAGCGTAACGCTAAAGGGTTTGTTAGCTTCCAGACATTTTTGTGTCTGGACTCCATCCGTACTTAACTTGGATGCTGAATGTGTAGTACAGCCCGTCCCCTCACTAGGTGGAGCTTTGTGCACTGAAACCTCAGCAGGCTGTGAGCAGGCACGGGCATGGAGGCTGTGCTGTGCTGCCCTGCGGTGGGGCTTGGCAGGTTTTGGGTGGCATGCTGCGGGGGTGAAGATGCTGCAGAGAATGATCCAGATGTTAGGGTCAACTCTTTTTCGTTCCTTGGTAGTGCTTATGTTCTGCATTTTCTAATTCTTGTACTGTCATTTTTAGTTCTTCCTGTTTTCCTGAGGTGTTTCTATCCCGTTGGCAGGTGTCCTGCAGAGTATCTCACCTTTCTGCCTTTCCTTAAGTTGGGTACCAACATGTGACTTTTGTTCTGCCTGAGAAACACTGCTACACTTCCAGCCCCCACAGAGATGTGAAAAGTCACTTGTCCCAGCTGCAGTTGTCTGTCCCATGTAAGATATTCAGATTAGTGACTTCTCAAAGTCAAGTTTGTGTGACCTCTGGTCATTTTACTTCAATATTGGACTGAAATTCCTGTGAAACTTCATGCTTACAATGGAGCTTTGCACTCCAGCACGGTAACACAAAAGGTCCCTACCACCTATCATTACAACTTACACACTCTTTATATTCCCTTTGCTGCACAACTGTTACCATTTAATTGGGTTACCTTTTACTTAATAATGTTAGTTTTGCAGACTCTTCAGTGTACTTTCTCTGAAGAAAATCGAATCTGGGATGGGGCTTATCTGTCAAGCAGCTCCGTGAGCACAGACATTTTTTCCTCACAGGTTCAGGAGTTGTGATAGGCTTTCAATCCCTGCAAAGTCTGAGGAATAGTGGAGAGAGAAACACTGCAACCTGTGGGGAAAATAGATTTATGCCATTTATCATTTCAAGGGATGTTGACTGGAATAACAGATCAGAATTTGATTGAGCCACTTTGGACAGAGTTGTTACCCTTTGTATATTTAGGAAACTGTGCTAATACAGCTTCAGCAGCCTCAACATGCCCTGTAATACAGTTCTCAGACTCAGGGTTACAAGCTGAACTAAATTCTCTGCTACAGATGTGCTCAGTTGGACATAGCAGAGAGAAAGTACTGGCAAGGGACCTGGCCTCTGCTGACCACTGAGCAGTAGTACCCTTCCCAGGGGTTTACGTGGCTGATCAGGGCAGTTTTAAGACAATTTCAGCTCACCCTTTTGAGGCCCTGCGGTATTTATTCTCTTTCCCTCCCCATGCAGTAGCCACATTCCTTTCGATGGGCAGAGCATCCCACTTCGCACCCAAGCGGAAGATATTGTGGGAGGATGGGGAGAGGCTGCTCCCCGAACCTCTCGAAGCGAGCTGCGAGGGCGCAGGGCCACCAGCGGGGGTCCCACGGGAGCTGTGCACTGGTGAGCGTCCGCTCGGCACGGGGAACACGGGCACCACCCGCCAGCCGACACGATTGCATTCGATCTGCTCCCACCGTCCGCTGCAAGAGCTAAAAGCAGGCATGAAAGCTGAGAGATTGATCTCTTCGTGTCAAGGCAGGAGCTGGGCTCTGGAGCATCGACTTAGATCGCCCGAAATGTAATGTGGCCCTCCAGCTGCTGGGAATCTTGTTCAGATGTGCTAAAAATATCTTGGCATGTGATTAGTGAATGCAGTGCACTAGGAAGGTGGACCAGGGAGAAGTGCAGGTAGTGTTAACTTCACTGCTGCTTGGGAAAACCTTGGAGATGCTTGGATTGATGATGTTTTCAAGTTATTTTTTAAAAAAACCACACAGCTCTTCATCTAATTGCACCAACACATGCAGTTCTTCCTCTGTCCTCCCAGAAACTGATCCAAACGAAATCAAAATTCTCATGAAGGTGAGAGAGAGTTAGCCAAGTCCATCGTGATACAAAGCATGTGAATCTAAACACCTGCAAACTTGGACGAAATTAAGATCTGCATTTCAGACATTCTCCAGACTGACTGGGATGAGGGAAAACTTTGCCTCAGACTCTTCCAGATTTCTGGACTTTGAGTTGTCTGGGCTTTGAGTCATTCCTACTGTTGCTAAAAATCACAATTCATAGACAAGTCTGTGCCAGTCAGACCAATGTGTTTTGCTTTTTGTTTTGTTTTAATTATAGCTTTACAGCACTGCTGCAGTCTGGGGATTCCTGTTACGTTAATTTTTCAAACCCAGTATTCACAATAGGAAGGAGCCCAGCTCCCAGCCCCAGCACCTGCCGGATGGGGTTGTCAGGAGAGTACTTGAAGCTCTGTAGAGAATCCTTCCTTCCTCAGGATTCAGTGAATTTTTCTCTCAAAATGCAGGTCTCTGATAAGCAGCTTCTGCTCTNCCCCCAAACAATTGGCAGGATTGTTTGTTTTCCCACTCCACAATGTAACTTCTCCAGCAGAGGTGCCAGACTGGCTTTGTGGAGGAAGGATATCAAACTGAATGTTGAGTTCCAGTCTGTACATCTGTCCTAGCACAATTCAGACTATTTAACTCCCTGCTTGCTCTTGCCATTGACAAAGTTGGTGGGGAGGAGGGGGATTGGGAGGCTCGCAAAGAAAGATCTGTAATCTTTGTCCCTCTGACTTCGACCCAGCAAGGTGCTTAAACACACACTGAAAATGCCCCCCTGAATTTGGGAAGCCCAATACTATAGTCAGAGGTAATTAGATCCTAAAGTGTTTTTCACGAGTGGAGGATCACATTTGAAATTTGCAAAAACAACTGGCAAAGAAGGGATAGGAGGGTAGCACTAGAGCAAGGGCAGCACATGAGCAAACAAAATGTGTGTTTCTGGGACACCTCAGCTCTGGTGTGACAAATGGTGATCCCAAACAAAGCCTGCTCCTTCTTCGGTGGGAGCAGTAGGCTCCATAAATCATCAGTGCTGCAGCTTTCCAGGAGGCAGCAATAGCAGCGTTGGACACACTAAAATAAAGTCACTTCCTCTGACTGGCTGTAATATGTGACACCATGTTAGGGTGGAGGAAATGCCCTCGGGAAAACTACGACACTTCAGGAAGGGTGCACATCGAGGCTGGGTCCCCTGCTGTTCTGAGATGTGGCTCCACCTGAGCCTGACACCAGTGCTGGCTGGCATTGTCCCAGCCTCCTGACACACACCACCCTCCCTCATTTTACCCAGCTCCAGAACCTCCCGTGGTGAGCATTTTCCTCCTGCTGTCCCCTGGCCTGAAATAGCCTCCTCCCTCCCGGCGGGATTAAGCCCCATCTTGTTTGCTTGGTGACAAGAGATGTGTGCAGGGAACAGAAGGCCCCGGTGCCGCTGCCGCTCGGCAGCTTCACACCAGATAGCCCCTCTCCTGGTGTGCCTCTAATCAGCCACTATTTTTTGTCATCCACTGAACTTTATTACCATTTAAATAGCCTTTCAGCCTGAGACATCCTCTGGGGTTTCTGCCTCTGCTGCCTCATGCCCTGTGAAATTAATTCCTGTAAGAGCATGTCCTCACAGGAAAATGGTGAGCTCAACTGAGCTGGTTTAGAAACTCTTTTAAACCACACAAATCCTTCCATGGGCCTTTAGTTTGGACTGGGGCACCTTCTAAGTACTTGGCTTGGGGTAAAATGTGCTTAGACTGGAAAGTGTTTATTTCCAACCAAAATTACCGCACTGAATCCTGCTGTCTGGGGCAATGTTTTTGAGTACTGTGAGCAAATTCTATATTTAACTCAGCACGTGTTTTTAGGCCTTGAAGATTTAAGTGCCAGACTGCAAATGCCTTTAATCAGGAAGCAATTAATTGCACAGATTTCCTCCTTGCAGCCACTGTAGCACTCAACCAGGTACTCCCTGTGAGGCAGTGGCTCATGGCTGCACACTGCTTTTATTACTGTGTATCTCTGCTAATTAGTGCCTGTTGGATGGTAGGCCAGGTTGCTACAGGGGGTTCAGATAAAAGGTATGATCAGTTAAGACAATCTTGAGATAGCTTTAAGAAGAAAATCAAATGGTTTGCATTCCTGATGAGCTTTTAAAAAAATTATTATTACTAGTATTATTATTATTTTTCCAGAAGAAAACTCGCAAGAAGGATTGATGCTTTTGAAGGAAATAAGGACCTGGTTTTGACTTCAAGGGTTGTTCCAAGTGACTTGCAGTCAAGCACACCCGACTGGAGCTTATTCTAGAGCACTGTGATGCTCACCCAAGACCAACCCCAAGTAGGAGACACCTAGTTTGTCTCTCTTGCACTCACCTTCATGCAAAGGATCATAGTCCTGGTTCTCCCTCAAAAATGATGCTCAGCTTCACTTGGAGAGAAGTGTATGGGGAGCTGGGGGACATGTTTAGCCCTCACTGGCAGTCCCTGGGGCAGGACACACACAGTATCTCACAAAACAGGAGGGTAAGGCTTAGTTGCCCCTCTGCCCCATGTTCAGGCCAGGGCCATTGCTCCACCTGCTAACGCTGACACCAACCTTGTTCACTCTCCGAAACACAAGCCTCACATCCTTCCTGTCCTACATGCTGGCTATAAAGAACAAATTCCCTCATTATGCTATTATTATAATTTACTAGCAGAAGCCTTCCTCTCTGCACACACAACTCTTCATGTTTGACTATTATAATTGCATTTTCAAAGTTATAAATAACACGTTAGCCTGGTTTATGTGTTCCTGCAAGTCAGGCTATAAACTGGCAGATGAATGAAATTAACTGTCTCCAGAATTCACATTCCTGTCACTTATTCAATTATTGGATCAACATAATTGCTCAGAGCAAAAGCTAATTGGAAAATGACATGCATTTACCCTCTCCATAGAGGAGGAGAGGCTTATCAGGTATTTTACTGCAGGCACTTTCATTACTTCCAATATTCTGGAAGAAACAAGGGTTTTAAAATGAGCCAGGCCCAAACACACAAGGCTTGTTTTTTTGCCAGATGCTTCCCCATCCTTAAAACAGCTCCAGTGTTTTGCAGTGCAAGGGTTTGAACACGCCTATACTGCAGCACACAGGTAATTTGGCACGCATGTATGCGAGCTGCAAGCCAAGCTTGCCTCCAGGGCTCTGCTGCACAAAATGTGATCCTGCTCTGTGTACCTGTATTCGTGCTGGTGCTGCAGCTATATGTGTTTGGTTCTTTCTGTGACAGACTCTCATCCCTGAGTGTTGATGAGGAGAATACTGGTTGGCTGAGGCTAAAGAGCCTGTCAGGAGTAGGAAAGGCAGAAAGTGATTTATTTTTGTGTTGCTGCTGTAGAAAAGACTGTAAATCCCCACCTTGCCAACTCAAATCCTACATCAAGGTTATAGCTTGAAATACCAATACCTTTCAAATGATTTTTCTGTCCCTCACCTCACCCAGATATCCTGGTTAACATTCTGAGTTTGTGCACTTTCTTACTAAATTAAAATCTAAGAAGGGGGTGCTAGAACAGAGGGGGTAGGGATAGAAAGAATCGGGAGGTAGGAGACTCAAGTCCTAAACTGGTCCCTCTTTCCATTATTAGCTTTAGCATTGTGTGGAGTTGGAATATTTCATTTGTTTAAATAAGAGACAGACAAGCAATTTTCCAAGCTGTATGGAAGGGGAGGAAGCCCATCTATCAATGCCAACAGTTTGCAGCCCATTGTCTGCAGGCCCTGACGGTTATCTGTAGGGGAAAGGGAGCTAAGAAAATCAACCCTGTTGCCAATTGCCTTAAATTTGTGACAGATGGTCTGCACCTCTGTTGGAAAATATGGGGATCTGCAAATTAAAAATTGGGTAAAAACCAGTGTGTTTTCCTGCTGCTGTTCCTGAGCAGTTCAAGCATCAGGTTTTGCGTGCTTGAACAAAGCTCCAGAAGTGGTCCATGGAGCATGTGAGTGCTGAGAAACACTGTGCCAGGTCTCACTCCCTGAGGTGTACTGGTGCTGCTAACACTGCACAAGTGGTACGGGACAGCTCTGGGAAACTCTCTGTACCACGTGCTGTGTCTGAGGGGCTGGCACTGCCTATATTTGATGAGTAGTTAACCAGGTGAGCAATTATTTAGTTCATCCAAGAGGAGATGAAGAAATGACTGCAGCACAGCCTATTTGTACTTACACCAGGACATGCCTGATAGTGGAGGTTTTTTAGGGCAGGAAGCAGAAGTATCCAATAAGGAAATAAAAATACCCCTGCCAGTGCTTGTGTACGTGTCCCATTTGTCCTTGGGAGAAGGAGAGTTAGATTCATTAGGTACCAATAAGCAGAATCTTGTTGTGGTGCTTAGTGGGGTTGCTATGCAGTTTGGACAAGAGGGATGCTGAGGGCATCAGGTGCCATTCCTGCCCATAGCTCTGCGATGCAAACAGCCACAGCAAGCTGAAAACAAGGATGATGCCAAGGTTTGGTGTCCTGTGAGTGACGCCAGCCAGCGGAAAACTGGCCTCAGAGTGCAAAGCTGTGATCTCTAAGCTGTGGCTAATGGAATAAATCAGTAACCTGATGGTGCCACAAGACACCGCACACGGGGCATGCAGGATCCTGTTGCCAGTTCCAGGCACAAAGGAGGAAAAGCCACCAAGACATTGTGGATATCTCTGTGAATTCAGGCTGGGCTAAAGCATGGCACAGGCGTGCAGAGAAGTGGCCGCTCCAGGGCCGGCAGAGGGAGCCCGCCGCTGCCGCATCCCGGGATCGCCGCTGCTGNGCCCAGCCTCCCGCCTCGCAGCCCCGCAGAGCCCCTGCGCGCCGCTCCGCAGCCCTGCAGCCCCTCCACTCAGCACCCCTGCGGCCTTGGATCCCACAGACCTCCAGCCCAACCTTTCCCTGTGCCCAGCACCCAGAAGTCTCATGCCTCCCCAGCTCGGTGTCCCAGCAGTCCCACAACCAAGCACACCGGCAGACCTGCATCCCAATGTCCATTTCTGTAGCCCTACAGACCCGCAGCCTTAGTACCAAGCCCCAAATTCCCAAATGCCTGAATTTCAGCACCCCCACATCCCAGCAGCCCTGCAGCCCCACAGCCCAGGAGTCCTGCAGTGCCTGCCACTAGCACCCGTGCCCACAGGCCATCCTCCAGTACAACACCCAAGCTGTATAGCAGCCCCAGAGCTCTGCAGCTCCATGTGCCGCCAGCCCCAGAGCCAGCAGCTCGGCCCCAGCAGCTCAGATCCCAGCCCAAGGCACACAGCAAGCGCAGCTGGCACAGAGCTGCTGCTCCTGGGTCTGGGCTTTATTGTGGCTTCTGCCCTCAGGGGCAGTGACAACTGTGACTGTGGAGGTGGCTGTGGTTATACTGGAGGTTTTTGCCTGAGGCCCTGCTATGAGCTGTATTGACAGAGGTGCTGTTTCATTCCTGGGAGCTGGAAAAATCTTTCAAATGTGATCTTGCCACAGCCTGAGCCTGAGGAGGCAGTTTTACACGTGTGCTGGATGCAGCCAGCGCTACTGATGCACTCCTGGTCCCACCGCTCTGCAGGGCTGGAGGCAGGCAAGCAACACGGGAAAGGCAGACTGCAGCTGCCTCTCCAACTTCTTGGCTCCAATACTATAGCTGGTACTTCACTGGGAGCTTTGCCTCCATCAGCAATAGTCCCTCCCTATGCACAGGAACAGATTTTTCTGTGGGATTTTAGCACTGGAAATGAATGCTCAAAAACCTGGTGCTTTTGTTACACTGGGATATTCATCCTGCCAACTGTGAATCAACATGATTGCACTTCTGCAATCAAAAAATTCAATAAACATATACAGAAAAATTATTCTCCCCCAGTTTTTGTCTCGTCCTGTCCACTTTGTTGTCCTGCTGAACCTCATGCTAGCAGCTCCTTACAGGAGGGTGGTAGCATGTTCAGTCTGGTGGAGCACTCCTCACCTGGCTGCCTTACAGCAAAGCCTTGCTATAATATCCGAAGCCATAGCACAGGTCTGCTGCTCCTCTGTGAACATATTCCAAAGGCACATGTGGGCTGTCTTAGCTGGAATTTCATCCCATTTTTTATTTTATTTTGTGCAGGCACAAAATATCTGGTTACTATTTTCAGCTGAGAGAAGGTGCTTGAAATGGAAAAAGTCAAGTCAAAAAATGGGATAGAAAATGAAGCCATGGAAAATATTTGCAGGCAAACAATAAAAATACAGTTTGAGTCAACTGTAATATTAAATTTCAGTGCTTTCAAGATTTTTTTTATTATTATTACTTGAAAGTAAAATTATTTAAATTGTAGAAGACATTTGAATAAAGAAAACATTATTCTAAACGTCAACAAAGGAAAAAGTGATGCTTTGATATTCATAAATTTTTTCTTATTACTTTTATTTGAGAGAGGTATGGGGCATGTTTTCTTTTGTAGCTCTCATAAGAAAAACAATAGTTTTAAGGAATCAGAATTTTTCAATTAGAAAACATTTTGCTGAAAACTCCTATCTGGAAGAAAGCTGGAAATAGTTAGTGTGAAAAGTCTAGCAGGAACCTTTTAGTTCCAGATGTGTTGTTCTGCTTCCCCTGGTATGGCAGAGGTACTTAAAATTAAAGTTCAAAGATGCAGTGCCGGTGGAACTAACTACATATTTCCTGACATTTGTGCCTGTCAGCACAGGGGTCGTTAGGCTGCTATTTATAAAACTGAGCTTAATTCATTCTCATACCAAAGGGAGCAATCAAAACCCCAGTGATTCCCAGGGAGAAATCAGGGCCAGTGTACAAGAGGCTTTTTCCTAATTTATTTCTGTCTGTGTTGTGTTCGGAAGAAAGATACACATAGCAAACACAGTCCAATCCCAGACCTTCTCTGCTGAGTCAGAGTCAGCTTCTTAGGTCTTACAGATCTCAAGTCAGGAAGGCATGATGGTCTTGTGGCTTAGGATACAGACTGTGAGTCAGAATAGTTTACTAATGAAAAAAATTTTTGCTTTGATCTATTAGCAGGTCATTCTCTAACCAGCAAAATTGACATTAGAAAATTTCAACTGCAGGCATTTTAAAGACAGAAGGGGTAAAAAAAAGAAGTCCAATCGACATTTGATCATTTCTGCATCAACACTACATTTATCCTTAACCAGCTGTCCTGGAAGGACAAGGACAAGCACCAGGGTAAATACCAGAAATATCCTGATTTGCATTTTAGGCTTGCTAAACTCCCGTTGATTAAGCTGGGAATGTTGATTAAGGACCTCAAGCTGTGACCCCCAACAATTCAGTCAGGTTACTCCTGCTGCTTAGCAAGGCTTGAGTTAAATTGGAAAGCGGGATAGAGTGTCAGTGAGTTTATCAGCTCTGAGCAGTGTGTTTCTATGCAGATAACCTGCAAGTACCTCCCTGCTCAGCCCCAGAGTCTTACAGGGGATTCAATAGGTTGTCTGTCTGCTGGTAGGAGATATTAAAGTCCTTCAGAAAAAACCCCTAAAAACCAATCCTGCTTTGGACCGATCCTCTGGAAATCAGTCATTCAGTCAGCAGAGTTAATGATCAGTTGGTGGGTTAATAGCCAAACCTGAAGTCAAGGATGATTAAAGCTTAAAAAAAAATTAACCACTCAGTGACTGTAGTCAAAGACAGTATTCAGTTATTTTCTGATGGTTCCTTCTCTGTCTAGGCTCCCACAGAGGCTGACAAGAGATATTTTAACTTGTCAAGGCAATAGCACCATGGCGACAAAACCCTAAGAAGCCCATCAGTTTGCTGCACAGGACTGTTTTGCATACCAGGCCTTTGATCTTTAAGTGTATTTAGCATTGCCATTTTTTAATGAGTGTGGTGAGGAGGTGAAATAGGTCCCTTGCTTAAGTAGGACAATTTATTATTGTCACTTAGTTTGTGAAGGACAAGCCATGCAGAAGAGCTCCAGTCAGGGGAGAGAGGCCTTGAGCGCAAGAACATTTACGCTTCAGTTAACAGGGAAGCAAGCTGCATGGGGGTTTGCAGAACCCAGTTCTCACTGCATTGGGAAAAAAAAATGTTTTTATTTCTTCACCTTCAATCCATGCTTCCTCAGTTTACTGACGAAGAAATTTTAATTATTTACCAACAAAGATAGGGCTTTCTCCATCTGCTTCATGCTATGGCTGTAAGATTGTTGGGGAAGTGTTGACTGAATAACCCATGGTGCCACTAGCTGCTGTGCAAAGCTGAAGGAATTTACACCAATTCCAAGGGTACCAGCTGAGCCTGTCAATCTAGCAGGGAAGGAAAGAGGAATCACTGCAAGCCAATTGGAGATTTTTCCAGTGAGACCATACAGAGATGGTGTGATATAGGTAAATGACATCATAAAGCTAAGAACAACTTCTACTTTCAAACACAAAACTGTAAGAAACAAGTGTCATTTCTTGTTTCTGTGATCTTCCTCTGATGGAGAGCAATCTAAAATCCAGGACAGACAGCACTTAACAGCACCTAGCTGTACATCTGACAGGTCTTCTCGCAGGCAGTGGCAGCAGCATGAGACGGGCAGGGCTTTGCTCAGAACCCAACATCCATGTGTGCCTCACCCACAGAGACAAGTGGTCCCCTGGGCAGTGCCTGGCACTGGTCAGCTGGGCACACACAAGGAAGGGACCCAAAAGGGCTCCCATGAGGATATCTGGTCCTGTGGTTTTCAGGCTGCCCTTCAGGGACACACTGGTCACCCACAGGACAAGAGGAGCTGGTCAGGGAAGTGAATGGAGAAAAAGTTAACAGGTGCATCTACTTCCACACACACAAACAAACATTACAGCGAGGGAGCAGCAGCACTGAAACGTACCCTGGGCTTTGTTTGGTTTCCTTTCTGTTGTCAGTGAAAATCACCATGGAATCATAGCACTTGACAGTCTTTGGATTGTTTTACAAAAGTATGGTTGGAAGAGTGATTGTCAGGAAGCACCACTGCATCCCAGCTACCTAGAAACAAAATCAGCTGTCCGTAACTGTTCCTGACAGCCCTGGGCGTCTCACCTTGCTGGAGATGCCTCAGTCCCTAGAAGCAACAGCAATATGCAATTGTCCACGCCTCTGGGAGGTGTGTTCTACCACCTGTATTGAGCTTTCCATGCTGCAGTCTGAGCTCATTACTTGCTTCCTTATTTACATCCACATGCTGTGGAGAATGGATTATTTCCTTTCTCTTTGTTGTGGCAAAAGCAAAGAGTGTTCATGAGGCCCTTTCGCAGGGACACCCCACGCTTCCCTCACTTCAATGCTGGCCAGTGAGCCAGCAACAACCAAAGTACCCCAGAGCAGCCCAGCAGCAGCACTCTCCACAGCTTTCCTTTTCTGTTGCATTGGTTTTATTCAGCGCTGTCTTCCCAACCCTAAACACCTGCTGAATTTGCCTCTAGTTTTCAGTGCTTTTCCGGTGCTAATTCCTACCCCTAGCTGTATTTCCTTAGGAGCAGCCAAAGCACATTCCTGTAACCTCTGAGCCCACTTTGCTCCTTTGCTGCCCTTCAGGAGGGCCTCCCCTCCTTTGCAAAAGGCAGCTTTCAAACCCATGGGGACTGCACCACACACACACATACACGCATGCAACCAGCTCTACATTAACCGAGACCCAAGACAACCCAAAGCATGGGAACAACAAAAAAAGAGAGCCCTGTGTGGTAGTCAGTACCTGGAGCTAAACAGAGATATTCTACCCCTCATATTTTTTTTTGTTAATTGTTGCTCTGGACATTTTTGTTTTATCAGATGGGGAAGGACACTTGAGACCTAGCTAATTTATGTCTCTTGTCAATGGCTCTTTGTTTTCTTTTAGCTTTTTTTCCCCCTTATTTTTTCCCTGGCCCTATAATAATTTCTTTGTTCTCTTTGGTAAGCTGGCCACTCAGAGCATTACATCCCTGTCTTAAACCTGGCTGCAGTACTGTTCATAACAGCAGCAGCAGCCTCTGCTGGGGTGGCAATGATGCGTGGCCACCGAGGCTCCCTCTGCCAGGCACTGCACAAAAAATCACACTACCTGCATCGACCAAACCCAGCTCTGCAGTGACAAGAGAGACTGAACTGCAGGGGAGAATGCACCTTTTTCTTATAAAACCAATAAAATGCTTTGAACTTTCCCCTCACAGGCACTTTATTGCCCTTGCTCATGGCAAGCTCTCTGTCTGTACAAGTGTAGGCTAGCAGCAAGGTACTAATAAATTAATAAAGTGGAGGCAGGGCACAGGCCCAGGCAGTTGCCCATACAGTTAAATGGTTGGCATTGTCCTTGCTTGAATTTGTCCCAGACCAAGCAAATACTCCTGCAGCCAACGCCCAGGCATGTTTCAGGAGCCAGGGTGGTTCTCAGCAGGTGGTTTGGGCACAGCTCTCCCACTCTGGGGGACAGGAGCTTGTCTCCCTGGGGATGGCTGGGCATGCCAATGGATCTTGGGGGTGGAAAACATTCCCCAGCCTGTCTTATTATTTTATGTGGCTGTAGACTTGGTGTCTCAGCAGTGCACAGCTTTAAAAGGAGTGACTCACCCCAGCATCCCTGTGGAGCAGAGAAGTACTGTTAAGCCCCTGGGTCCGAGGGGACAAGCAGACTCACGGAAATACTAAATTGGATATATGGCTCCAGAGAAGCCTTCACGTCCCACAGCTCTCTTTTTTCTTAACCTCCTGCCCCAGCTCCAGGGCTTAAAGCCCCTGGGGCTGGTGAGGATGAGCCAGCCATGGATGTGCCCCTGGTCTGGTGGGGATGCTGAGCTGCCCAGGACCACATGCGGCAAGACAGGGACCACCTCCTTTAAACCCTGCAACTGAGATGAAACCCAGCTTGGTGAGGCTGGGCAGTTTAAAGCACACACCAGGCAAGCCTGGTCCAGAGAACAGGATCAGACTTGCACTTAACTTGACCCTGAGGGACTTGCAGAAGCTTAGGCAGGGACATGGCTTCTCTACCCCATACGTTTTGACTTACTGAGACCTATGAGGCCTCAGGGCCTCTCAGAGGCCACACATCAAATACATTTGGATAGTTTGTGCAGAGGAAATTGGTGGGGTCAGGAAGAGTGGAAGCTGCTCAGTGCTTTACAGACACATTGCCTGAAGTTCTTCTCACGAGAAAAACAGAAAGCAGTTCAGCACCATGGATTTTCCATTTTCTCCATTCCAATTTTTTCATTCATTTTCCCCATGCATGTGTTAAGAGGGAGATGATCAGTCACTCAGCTACTGGGTCATCTGTCTCTGTTCTTGAATCATGTCCATCGCTGGTCTCAGGGACTGAAAATACAGAGAATCTGGGTTCATTAATTATGGTATTATACAAAAATGTACTGCTTTATCAACAATCCTATTTTGAGATTATTTTTATGAGTGATATCATTACTTTGATGCCTGAACAACTGGACCTTTTGACAGAGCACCTTCAGGTTCCCAGGGCCAGCTCCCAGGCACACAGCTAAAGTCCCTGCAGAGCCCTGTACACCTGGTATGGGGATTTGCAGCTCCCCGCCGGTGTGCAGTGGGTGGCCCTGTCCTAAGACACCCAGCTGCAGTGAGCCCAGCCCTGCCCACAACCCGGTGATGAGCTTTGCTCCAGCCAGCGGCCAGCCCGAGGCTCCGCAGGGCAGGGATGGATCCAGGGGCCACACGGATGCAGGTTGTGAGGCTTCAGATGTGTTTATCCCAGCCTGTTTTTTCTCCCAGCTCACCTCCCACTGACACCCTGCACACCTGCGTGGAGGGAGTATTTGTGCCTTTCCCTGCTCCAGGGCACTGACAGCAGAGTTGCAGTCAGGGCCCATTACCCACTCAGGGTGGGGCTGAAAAACTGAGGGAGGAGGAGGCAAAACCTACTCATGGCCTCACCTTAATTGTTATTCTCCTTGCTGAGTCTTTTTCTTCCTCGGTATTGCCTCTGGTAGGAAAGATGATTGTCTTGCATACAATTGGTTAAAAGCAAAAGGAAAACTCAGGAAAATGAGAAGTACCACCACTACCACCAAAAAAAAGAAAAAAAAACCCACACAAGAAATCTGGGACTCATCCACTCTTCTGTTAATAAGCCTTAAAGAAAACAATAAAACCAGAAAGCAAAGAAAAAGCTGATGAAGGTAATTGGGCTGGGCTGCTGTAAAAGCAGGAGCTGTGGGAAACAGGGACATAGCTGCAAACATCACCTTGTAGAAAGCCCAGATTTCTGAGGTCTGCCTCTCCCCTGAGTCCTATTTTGTGGCAAATCATAGTAGATGGCGTAATTATCACAGCTGTGCTTTAGACTGGTTTAAGAGGTTGTACTTTCCCGACCACCTCTGGAGCATAACAGCAGTGGCAGGCAGATTCCTGCCAGCACAGCTCGGCTAAATCCACCAAAAAAAGCAAATAAGCCTTCTGGAAGAACTTGCTGGGTGGTTTTTGCTGGATGCTTGTTTTCAATGACAAGTTTCCGAGGAAAACAGTAGCATTTTAAACCCTCCATGTACAGCCAAGAAAGCTTGTGGACTTTTCCCTCCTCCTCTCCAGCAAATACTTTGCTGCCTCTTTTACAATGCCATTTCTATTGACGTAAAGCAAAGATAAGGAATGTTTGCCCATGCTGCCTTGCTCAGTTTTCCATGCGTGGCTTCTGGCTGATTTGCCATGTGTCCCTGCTGAGGTCTCAATCCAGTTTCGACTGAAAGTGTCTGGGTTCTTGCTTGGCTTATCATGCTGACACAGCTGGCAACCCATTAATCTCCTGTTCCTGATGCCTCTACTTCAGTGGGAAAGCTCTGGTGCTTTTTAGTGGTTTGTATTTACAGCTAACAGAGGCTGGTGCTCAAAGCCCCTACGTCACTTCTCCACAAAACTCCGTCTCCTCAACTACCAGAGCTGGGAGAGGTTCAGCATTTTCGTCCTTCTTGCTCTAACACTCTCCGTCAAAGATACGGAGATCCGTAAAGCAGCAGGAGAAGCAGGTTTGAAGCCAGGATCACATTATCTATCAGCAATGCTTTGCCTTCAGTCACCTCTTTAGTCTGAGGACTTCAAGACATCTACAAAGTACCTTCTCAAACAGTGACAAACTGAGGCTCAGTTTTCACTCAACAGAAGTTTTCCTGTAGAGTTTTGGTTTTTGGCACATGAATTCTGTCTGCTCCCTCCCCAGCTAAGAAAGGACACTAGTCTGTCAAGGTTATCCAGCAAAGAAGCCCTCGGAATTTCATTCTGTTCAGAAAACTGTTTCAAACCAGACTGGTGAAAACACTATTGCATGAAAGTAAACCATTCTGGAAGGGTTTGCCTTGTAGAGCCATGCTGGTAGTACTGTTTTGGCAACTCTTTGTTTCAAAATCCAGCTCCAATGGACTAGAATGGCAATTTCTTGGGCCCGGCCTTGTATGCTAGTGAGGGAGAGCCAGAAAGAGATGGGGTGCTTGAAAGGGAAAGAAAACCTTATCCTGTGGCTGGCTTCTATGTCTGATTATATATACCTATTTGGTTGAAAAGTGCTGTCCTGAAAACTTGGGAATCAAAGGTTTTCATTCTGTCCCTGAAAAGAGAAATATAATGCCTGCATAACTGCTTTCCAGTATCCCAAATCTGGTCACAGTTCTCTCCCAAAGCAGATTTCTGGTGGGGTGGAGCACGGTGTGCTGAGAAGTGTCTGCTCCTCCCTAGCTGTGGCTGCCAGCACCAGAGATATGGGATGGATATAGCTGGCTCAGCTAAGCTGGAGATCAGGGAGGCACCTGGGAGCCTCCACATGCAATCACCCGAGCCAGGACAGTGCTGATTTGGATGGCAGGGTTTGCTCTGCCCAAATGAATCCTGTTGTTTGGTTTCCTGCCTTTGTGTTACCATGCAGCACAGAAAAAGCCATGATTGTCCTCCTCTGCTAAGCTGCCCTGGAGCCAGCTGTGGATGCTTTCCTGCGATTCCTGCCCTCCAAGTCAGGTGGCTATCAGGGAAGAACAGCCTGCTCACTTTCAATAAAACTAACACTTGCATTGGCTTGTTCCAAGCCTTTTAATCCCCACCAAGGAGATCCTAGCAATCACTTTTGGAAAAGATCTTTAAATGTGGAAAGGGAAAAGGCCTTTCAGCAGTGGCTATGGGGTTCTTCCAAGTCTGATACCAAGAGGAAGCAGCTGGCTCCAAAAGAAACACTAAGACCAATCATCGTTTTTCAGACTTTCAGAGTAACCAACTAAAAATGCATGGGACAAACTGTCTGCAAAGACAGATCAGCATAGATGTATTGGCTGGGCCAAGCTTTCGGGGTGGGAGGGTGCAAAAGCAGGCATGGGAGCATCCCTGCGGAGCAGACAGATCTCTCTGCTCTCCTCGTGTCCCAGGACTGTTAACAAAAGTGAAGGGTCCCATTAGGAAGCTGGTTTGACCCCTCATACAAGGATGTGTATGGCCCAGTGAGAGGTACCCACAGTGGTGGGGAGGTTGTGGATTTCCCCTGGGAGTACTGATGTACTGAGCTCTGTTCACTCTAGCTGGTGACCATTTCAGCCCAATCTGAGCATATCTTACAAGTACCACATCACTAAGCATTATAAGACTGTTTGTGTCCTGGTTCTCTATGCCTAGGGGACACACGGACTGATCACTCTCTTACATTCCCGTTCCTCTCACAGTGTTTGCATTTGGGTTTAAGAGGTCAAAAACCTCTCTCCTGCCTCACTGCTGACTCCCTCCCTCTGCACTCACTGCTCTACACCATCAGCCTGGGTTGTAGCTGCCTCTTCCTGGTTCTCCAGCCAGGTCTGATCACATCATCCTCTGTCACAACTCATTTGCAAACACACAGCCCTGCACCTGAAATGCAAAGAGATATCCCTGCACTTACTTTATCAGTGTAAAAGTGTCAGCATTTTTAGGCCTGGCCACTGAAGACTCCCTAGCCCAGAGACAAGCTCTGCATCTCCTATTGTACAGCTGGAGTCTCCCTGGCACCTCCCACCTCTTTCTCTGCAGGCCTGGGAGATCAGACTGCTTATATCTGTTGTGCCGTAAGAGGGACATTTTGGGAAAGAAACCCCAGGTCTGACAGGCTGCTCTGGATCTGGACTCCCCTCTGAAGCAGTCTTGAGGCCTGAAGCTCTGGCAAAGTGAGGGGTTTGAGTATGGCGTGCAGGTGGGGTGCACAGAGTGAGACGATGAATTTTGGTGCACACAGACTGCTGGGGTTCATCCCCATTCAAGGAGACTTTGGATATTTAACCAGTGTGAAAACAAAACAGATGCCTCGCATAACCCTGAAAAGAAAACTGGTAAAAGTTTTTTAGCCTGTCTGAAAAAGAAAATGTCTGCTGTACAGAAAATACCTCTGAGATAGATGATTTCAGGAATACAGATTATATCACTGAAGATTGGGGTAGGAGTGTACATGGGAGGTGTTGGACTGCAATCCACTTGGGCATGAAGGCCATGGAGATCTATCTGCCTGTGGGATCACATGAAGATGCCCATAAATGCAGGTCACCTCAGTTCCAGCACGGATTGAAGACAGTGGTCACATGAGGGATGAGAGCAGGGCTGGAGCAGGAACCAGCAGAGGTTTCTTCCCAGGAGTGCTACAACTGTCAGGAAGGCTGTGGCAGAAAAGTTACTCACTAGTCTGCTCTAACAGGGAAGGGAATGCAAAGGAAAAAGGAAAGTTTTCCCAGCTTCTGGAAAGAACCCCTAAAGAACAGAAGCATGGCAGACTAGGATTTTGACAGCTGTATTGGGAGTCCAGCTGGGGAACTAGTGGGGTTGTGCCAGCTAAGGAAAACTAATAAGGGGATTGATTCACCTGTGGGCTGACAGGCAGTCTGGCAAAGAGCACCTGCGCTGCAGATACCACGCCTGTTTCGAGCACAGGCAGCTCTGCTCTGGCTCCTCAGAGATGTGTCCAAACTGAGCTGTCGTTTCTCTCCTCAGCTCTTTCCTCTGTCACTCTCACCAGTCCCACCGGTGTGCAGCACATTATCTAAGCATGTTTTCTTCTCTTCCAGCTTAGTCTTTGGATTTCCTGACTCTCCAGGTTGTCTCTCTAAATGGGGACTCCTGCAGCAGAAATAGAAGAATAGTTATAAATCCCAGTGAGCAGAAGGGCAGTGAAATGCAATATACTACAGGGCAGGGGCAGTTCCTTCATTCAGATGTTCGGCAAAACTGGTATCTTTGTTATTTCTCTTTCTGAGATATTTATCTGCCACCACCTAGGTCTTATCCAGTGTGTCCCCAGCAGTGCCCAGGTGACCTGCTGGGTCCACTGCTTGATCCCTGCTCTGAGCCGGCAGAGAGAGCCCTGGGAAGAGCTCCCACCTCTGGTGCACCCAGAGGGGTGTGGGGCAGCCCTAAGGCAGTGAGGGGCTTACACGAGAAGCTGGCAAATTGGTGACTGTCACACAAAGTCAGGACATGCAGTGCTTTTCAGCATCTGTGACCCCAGATCAGCTGAAAAGGATTTTGAATGTGAGATAAAGGGCTCACCTCCCACCGCGGTTCTCCTGCAGAGGGACTGCAGATAGGAGGCTAGGGTTGATTTGTTTTCTGAATTAACTAGGAATTTGGGAGCCTTGAAGCAATTGTGCTTTGTTTTGGTTTTGTGGGGTTTTTTTCCAGATTTATCTCAACAACTGGTTTTGTCTGTGAGTTTTTTGGTACCCTGTCCTAAATTCAATCAGAACTTAGCTGGTGGGGTCATGAGAGTTTATTGTGTTAAAAATACGTGCTACTTATTGATACCATTCCCCGGGTAGTGAAAACGTCCCTGAAATCCATACATAGCACATGAAAATGTTACTGAAAAAAAGCTCTGGCAAATATATAATTTTTTAAAACTACAAATCAAATATATAAGTAGCAAAATCTTGTACTTCTCTAGCCCTTTCCCCCCACAGTTCTCATAGAACAGCCTCAAAGGCACTTCTCTAGAGTCAGAGCAGGTCAGAGCAGTCTTTTATATAAGCTGCCTTTTCTTTCCCGGGTTGCTGTCCTTTCCTTCCTCTCTCCCTCCCTTCCTTTTCTTCTCCTTTCTTTTCTCACCAATTCACCTGCCAGTGACTGGCTCAGTTGAGTCACTGGTATCCAACTCTTTGAAAAATGGATGGAGGCACCACAGACGGGGTTTCTTCCAGATCTTGGGGTTGCTGTTCTTGACAAAGACCAGTATCTTGGTGACAGTCCTGCAGAGTAGGCCATACCCTGCCCCTGAACAAGCAGCAGTCCATCACGTCATGTTCAGAGCGTGCTGCTTCACTCCCTCACCTCTCTCCCTGTCAAGCTTTTCAGGTTTCTGCAAGAAAAGAAAAAAAGCAAGCTTTCATTCTCCAAGGCCAGCATCCAGTTCATATTTTTTGTATCGCAGGGAAAATGATAAGACAGGGTATAACAATGACCTACTTCATGTCTTGATAAAATAATTTCCTCTCTCTGTCATTTTTCTCAAAGAATAATATTTGACTAACACGAGCACGTAGGATAGAGCAAGAGCTTTTCTGTGAACTGGCTGATAATGCCTCAAACTCAGCCCCGAGACAGACAACTGCCACCCTGTTGACCTGTGTGGAGTTAAATCTGTTTATCCCCCAGCTTAGAGCTCTGAAAACAATTGGGTTCAAACCTGTAAGATGTGTGCATGTGATAGGATTGAGGCCAAAATCTTGGAAATGGGGGCTATCTGTTACAGCAGCCCTCCATCAATGCACCCTCAGCCCACTGCCACCACGGCTGTCCGGGAGCTGCTCTGACTTGCTGCTGTGGTGCAAACGGGCCCCCCCTCTGCAAAACAACCAGTTAGCTCATCCTCTTACACAAAAGGCTACTGTACTGGGCAGGGTACATTACAGTATAGGGCAACCATGCAGCTCTGAATCCACTCACGCCCCCCTCCCCGAGCATAGAAACAATGCACACTGTTATAGCTATCCCACTGCAGCCTACTTAGCTCAATGCATCAGCTGTACTTGTCTGCTGAAGGTGTTCAAAAATGTACACGTGGCATTTTTTGCTTGCAGCATTGCATGAGGAGATTCCTCGCATCATCTTTCAGTGCCTTTCAGATGGGTTGTCCCCCAGTGCATACTGCCCACCCTCTCATCTCCCACCTACAGGAGTTTTCCTTGTGGCTGTGCATCTTTTCTCTTAATGAGTTCTCGTCATGGCATTGATCCAGGACATGAATTTGCCATTTGCCACTGCAGGTAAGGGGTGCCCTTGGTTGGGCCACATCCTTGCTTGGCATCAGAGACTGCGGTACATCTGCTCACCTTCTCTTTGCCAAAAACGGACAAAACAGACAGAAATTCGTCTGCTGTCATGACTTCATCATGCCAGGACACCCTGCCCAAGATGGCCAAAGCCAACCAGCTAACACTCTTTACTGTGTTTACTGTCAGCATACTTACTGTATGCTGACTTCCAGCATCAAATGCCATTCCACAGTACTAACAAGGTACATGATTTATGGGATGCTGCTGAGAGTAAAAGGTAGTTAAAATACAATTATAGTGCTCCTTTTATTTCTTTCCTTGCATAAATGTGGTATGAAACTAGTCCGGTCTATTGACTTTCCTCCAATTTTTTGTTCCCTGAGGTGGAAAGTTCCTCTGGATTTCAGGAGATGGAAAACTACCAGCTGCCCGGCTCTGGCAGAAGGGTAACACAAATCTTGGCATGGAGATGGAGACTCCTCTTGACAGCTCTGCTCCTCAGGCGCAACGGGCCTTTCTATCAAAGCTCATGTGTGTGGGAGACAACTTTCTTGGGTGCTGCTCGGAGCCTGAAGTATAAACTGAGGGAACTAGATCCTGAAAAGCTGTAACTCTTCCCATTGTACGTGCCTCTCACCAGCAATGCCTTGTGCAGAGATGCAGCTATGCATACACTTGGAACCATGCAGAATGAAAATGAGACACTGGGCTGCAAAGGCGGCTCTGCCCCCTGCACAGAGCAGTAGGGAGGAAATGCAGAAGTAACAGTACCCAGTGTCCATACTCCATGCAGTTCACCAGAAATGACTGAAGATATTCCTTGTTTTATGCAGATCCTGACTACTTTCAGAGTTTCACTGAAAAGCGACTTGTTCTCAATTCAGAAGAAGGGACACAAGCCTCTGTGCAATTAATCCATTTTCCTTTTGTCTCACTTTAAGGAAAAGGAGAACCTATGGCAACTTTTGGTACTGAGGTTGGTCAGTTTGATCAGGGATGTGATTTGTCACCTGTATCACTCCACTACTGAGCTTATACTGTTGAAACAGCATCGCTACTCAAGATGTTACCACGCCACAGATAGCTCTAAGCTCCCTCACATTACAGCACAGCAGCCACAGTCATCTCAGGCCCTTCTGTGGAACACCTGCTGGGCTGAAGGTGCCTCATACTGAATTAAACACTGTGATTTTGCAGCCAGGTGGCCGTGGAGGACGCTTGCTGTAAGGCTCTGCTATAGAGGCAGCAGCCCCAAGAACAAGTGTGGCAACAAGCTGCCTTGGAGGTAACCTTTCAAAGAGTTGCAGCTGTTTGCAAAGTGAGCCTGCAATGCACACGTTTTTCCCCTTCCCGACAAGAATAAGCCATATTAGCATTATCCTGGCACAACTGCATCCATACTCTAGGGAATTAGCTGCAGTAGTATTGTTAAAGCAATTCAGCTTTTCTAGGTAGACAGGCTATAATTACACTAAATTAAAATAGAATGCTTTTGTTCTAATGTCGGCTTCCCCATGAGGACTTGCACCAAAATAACCAAAGGTATGAATTAAGCCATTTCTGTTATTTTAGTATAAGCCTGAGTGCAGGCAGGCTCCCACTCCAGTCCTTCTACCTGTCGAACTTGGCAGAGCTCAGCTGTCTGGGTGATCTCTCACAGGCTTCATCACAGAAGGATAAATGTATGAAAGCACCCCATGGGAAAATGTTTCTTGGTTGTAGCCGGGTGCCCTGTGACGGCTCTCTCTAGGGCTAATGCCATATGTGACAGCACCATCTTTGTTCACTTAAGGGAAGGTAATTCTGCACTACTGGGATGTCCCACAGGAAGGTCAATGGCCCCTATGGGTCTTGAGCATGAGGGTCACATTGAGCCACAGCTGGTTGCTGCGCTCCATCCCTGCCTGGCTGTGCTCCCTGCAGGGAGTGGGTGCTGCTGTGCTGGCACAGGTCTCCAGTGAGATGTTTCCTCCCTACACCTTCAGCTGCACACACGGTATCCAACCTGGGGTTTTTGCAGCTGCCTTCAGCCAGGGAGGACCTAGGCTTTGGGCCTGCTTCGGAATATCCAAAATGTCTAAGTGCACAAGAGCCATGGCCCTATGGAGAACCACAGTGACTCCTCCCATGGAAGAGGCCAGGGCATTTAAGAAAAGATCAGCTGTACAGAGTGCTTTTTTCCACGAGACGTGAGCCTTTGCAGGGCCTTTGGTGGTTAAACCACACTGCTCCGGGGTTTAAAGGAGCAGGAAGATGTCAGCTCCAGTGACCATGGGACATACAGACGGGGCCTGATGGGCAGCTGTAGCATGTGCTGCCTCACATGGGTTTCCATTTCACTGAGGGAAATGGGGAAACAGCACTTCAGGACTCACTGGCAACTCAGTGATGCTAAAAATGGTAAACTGAAATCTCAACTCTGCCATAGACTTATCAGCACTGATTTGGGTAAGTTCTTTAAGATACAGGCACTTGCTGCCTGCCAAATGAGGTATCACAGATTCTGCAGGTGGTGTGCTTCCTACTTTTATGGTGCTTTTAAGATTCCCATGTGTTAATAATGTTCCCAATTGAGAGCAGAGCCAACCTATTCATTAGACTTTCATTTTCAGTGTTTAACTGCAAAACTTTCCATGGCCAACTTATTTCAAAGATGAGATGCCCCCTTTCCCACCGGACATGGCCCAGTTTACCCCTCCCCAAGCGTGCAGGCGGGAGCTCACTCAGCGGCTTCCACGGCAAACACGCCGAGATCACTCGCCGAAACCTCAAGGCTCTCCTGCCCTGCTAAGCGCGACGCACTCCACGACACGGAGGCGGCCACTGAACCCCCTTGGGCCGGACGGACCCTCACGGCGGCTCCGCGATCAGGGGCGAGCGCGGGCCCCGACGGGCCGGGCGGCACCGCCCCCTCCCGCGAATCCAACCAATGGCGTTGCGCGGCGGGGCGAGCGGGCCAATGAGAGGCGCCCCGCGCGGCGGGCCCCCCCCCCTCTGCCCGCCCACGGCCGTCGGTGCGTGCGGCGCGGGGCGCTGCGGTGCCGCCTAGAGGCCGTGCCGGGCCGGGCCGTGCGTCGCCGGCTCCTCCCCGCGCCGC